>JAATOF010003575.1:0-13986 GCA_013170925.1 Podosphaera leucotricha | reverse complement strand
TCAGATGTTGAGCGATTTCAAGTGACTTGAACTGAACCATCACCCTGCCAACGTTGTTATTTGTCCTAAATGGAGGGGATAATTTCATGGAGATGACACTCGAAAGGGATAAGAAGAAAGGAAAAGTGAAAAAGCCCCCAAAACTCCATTATTGGGTTGTCGGTATGAAAAGCGATAAAGCTTGTCGACCGTTGTTTGTTCAATTTTAAGCTACTGCTAGCTGTCAATAAGTGTCTAATCTGGAGGAATTCTAGGGCAGATTTCGGTGAAGAATTTTGATTCTTTCAGCCATTTTGTGATTTTAGATGCTCCAATGGGAGTCCGGAGCGCGCAGTATATACATGTATGTGAGCGGCATGTTGCCGAGGTAGTGACAGCTCCGTGGGGCAGCCCGCGCGGAAGTTTATTTCCAAGTCCTGGTGCGATTTGGGGGCTAAAGAAGCGCCAGTGTCGGAATAATGGATTTCATAGGCGTTGTGGGTTCAATTGTAATCATGTGGTATTACATAATGCGGTGACGCGTCATGATGTATAAATAATTCCTTAGACATAGGACAATAAAATTAAGATCCACCAACACAACTGAAGAATGTAATATATAGAGATTACGACTTTGCAACGTGTGAGAGTATCCCGACAGGAAGAGATAGACTTATTTTCATTGATATCTTTATGTCGTGTACACATCTATTTACACTTACTTGTTTATCTCGTGAGAGACTTGCTGACTTCGTGGCAGTGAAGCGGGTGAGATAAATTCAGTATTTCCAAACATCATGTATGTTTGAGAGGTCCTGATCAGTCTACGATAGCGAGCTTTCAGAGGTGAAAAACACGACAAATCGAAGCGGCTAAAGCAACAATATGCAAAGCATGAGGCATAAATATAATGTGGACTTTGTTAAATCTGCATTCCCATTGAAAATCTTGGTCGGATGGTGGTGTGGTACACCGTCCAGGCCGTTCTCCCATGTAGAGTCTGGGTAGCCAAGGCACATGCCCAACTTGAGACAGGAGAAAGCTGGTTCGAATCCGGCAAGACCCTTTCCACATTTCTCGCCTGGTCATATATGTGACGATGAAGGCACGCTGGATAGTTGTGGGTGGCTGATAAGCGTTCATGCGACAGACATAAGCGGTTTAGGGTTGAAAGGGCTGTAAGGCGTCTGACTTCGAGTTATGTCTTCAAATGAAGTACCCCTCACATCAAGTTAAGTCATCGCTCTATGTACCGTAACAGCGTCATTCGTGTCATATACTCAAGGCTGCAAACACAAGAATGACTTTAAAAAGAAAAAAAATCCCATTGGAAGACCAGATTTGTGTGGCTTCCATAGCCATTAATTAGCAGTATTTGCTATCTCTTCTCACCTAATTGCTTAGTTTGTGGTAATAAAATTGTTTTTAGCCTTTCAAGTGCAATCCAATTCGCTGTCCATGCATTCTCAGATATAATATACACCCAATCTACTACCTTCTCAAACCAAGAGCTTTGAGGTGCCGCATCTTTGAAGATCATCAAAGATTAAGTTTTGCGGCAGTCCATCTAGTTTATCTCAACGCTCAGCTCACGCTCTTCCCGAAGTCTAATTCGCCTGAGCTAGCGCTTAATGCCACAATAATTATCAAGCATGCAATCTCTCATATGGTACTACTTACGGCTAGAGAATTTCGCGTCGTTCTTTAGAAAGCTCTATCAAATTCGCAGCGATACGTCTTCACGAGTTCTGCAGCTGTTCGAAAAAGATGGTGACTATATTCATGAAGTAGTTGAACCCTACTGACCTACCTAGTTAATTATTTCAAATTCTCTTCGTTACGACGAACTAAGAATTTCAGGACGACAAGTCTAGTATGCGTGTGAATTTAAAGATATGTCTAATTCAGAAAATATTATGATGATAATTTTTCATCTAGGATGCTCAGGGGATCTTTTCTCACAAAGAGTACCGACCTTTCTTAATCTGGCGTGAAGATTGGAAACGATCTATTCTGGGAGATACTATGATAGAATCATACCTCTGCTCCGTCACGAGAAGCAGATTTATCCCTTTCGGGCCCATACAAGATGATGCCCCCTTTCATACCTCAAAAGCTATGGTTACAGCTCTTCGCCGAGCGAATATGGACTCTATTTTCTAGCTTTCTTTCTCCAGATCTGGACCCAATAGTTTCATTATGAGCATAAAATAACATTATCAATTTCAATACCTCGAGTTAGAGATGGGTAGACAAATACCGCCGCCATCGATCGAGCTGGCAATCCTTGAAGCTTTGGTTTCAATTATGTCTCAGGAACTAGCTCGACTTAAAGCAAATATCCCAGCAAAGTTCTTAGAGTCATTCAGGCGACCAGAGGATATATCTTCGACTAATAACATATTTAACCTTCAGCTTTAAATATGTCCTTGCGATTACCAAAACCCTAACTACAGTAAAATAAAATTAATTCAAAGTAACTTCTTGAACAGTAAGCTTCCGTAGACTAAATCCTTCAACAATAGAATCGTATAATTTATAAAGTTATGAATGCCTAGACCGTTTTTGTCGGCTTGTTTAATGAAATACTCTTCGACGCGGCGTACAAGAGTTTAGCGAGAGGGACCAATTTTTTTCAAAACTTCGGCTATAATTACGTCTATGTACAAATGGTCCATGCAGATCCACTTGTGCCAAATCCCGCGATGGACTATCGTAATACAAGCATAAAGTACATGTACTTAACTTTCGTCCGCAACACCCCTGTAATCTCGTCATAAGCAAGAAAAGTAAAAATTCCGAAACCCACCCGCACGACGCCCGACCGTTGACACCTGTGGTTACTCCGGAAATAATCGTTAAAAGTACAACTTTACCTAAAATATCGTTAATATGGTGGTGGTGGGTGACATGTCAGGAGAGCCTAATTTTCTCGAGCCCGCATGTAAGAGATCGAACGCTACCCGAACTTCAAACTATGTCAACCTTCTCGACGGTCGACGAAATCAAAATCGGAGAAATAAGTATTCTAGCGAAGCTGCTTGCGTTGAAAAGTTCTGGGTGCGATTTGGATGGAAATCGATGGATGGTGCAGGGCTAAAAACTTGCGCGGTTGCGCGAGGGGCATCATAGGACCATTTTTGACCCCCCCCCAAGTGCCGCCGAAACGTGTGACAAAACGCCGATTATTCTCTTCAGCCCTTTGCTGTGTGAGACGGCCGGCACTCCCTCCACGTTTGCAAAGTGCAGTTATGGATCGTCTCCACTTCAGCCGATCGGGCTTTTTATTCTATTTTTCTCAGTCAGAAAACCACATCTGGGCTAGCTGTTGGGTAGAAATCGTGAGATAAGCGTGTTGGGACAGATCGTTAAAAGATGGAATTGGCTTGTAAGAACCTCTCATGGGGTAGGTGGAAAATAACATCTACATGAACTCGTTTGTCGGGTAGCCAGCCAGCCAGCTAACCGGTACACTGTGCGCCGGCATTACCTTAGGTTACATGTAATAAGAAAAATGCTTTAGATGCAAGCTGATGGACCTCTCTAACTTATGAGATGTGTAGCCTTCTTTTTTTGACATTATTCATAGATTTAATAAATTTTTGTAATTACTCGTCATTAGTTTGAGTTCTCATCATTTTTACGTTTTCCGTGTAAGTTTTTCCTAAAAAAATATGCGTACATGTAATCATATTACAATTCATACATAGATTGTAAGACATGCATTAAATTTCATGCTGAACGGATCCAGGAAATATCAGTAAACCCGACAAGCGTATAGAAGCTCACGCTCAGATTAATATCAATAGCCACCCCCCCCCCGTAAACGAACATCACCAACGCCAAGCACCAGACGCACATGCTCCAAATCTTCTCGATGAAAAATTTAAGTGTATATAGGTATATACTTGTACAAACGCCTTGACATATTTCAAAATTCCGAGAAGATTTTAATAAGAGGTGTAACGAGCGCAATCAACTCCATCGTTTCTGCCGTTTCGATTTACGATCTCACCTGCTTTAATTAGCGCGCTCACTGGATCGAGAATATTATCATCCGAGGCGCTACCTGGCACGAACTCACGAATCCGGCGAGAATTATAGTCACCGAAGCCACGTTTGGGAGGTATTTGTCCAGGAGGGATGTCGATAATTCGCGGAATGTCTGTCTGCGAATTTAGCGCATTACTTTGTGTAAAACTACAATATTATTTTGAAGTAAAAGCTTACCAGTTGAAGAATGATGCTGGCGTTTCAGTGTATCGTGGGACGGATGTTTTGGAGACAGTAATGGTTGCTTTAACGGCGGCAGTTGCCGTTCGAGATTTTCGTTCGTCTTTGGGTGATATGGTAGAGGTATCTTGAGAGGTCTATCTAAAGGAGGCTGTAACGGAGTTCTTGGACCAAAGTAATGCGACGACCCAGCGCTACCAGATGAGGATGGTTGGTTAATTGGTTCAGACTTGTTAAATAAAGCCCTATGTGTCTGGCCATTTTGAGAGTGAGAAATGTGCTGTAGTGAGGTGGAGTGAATCATTTGCTCTGGAGGGGTAACTCTCCGTTCCTCGACGCCGTTTACCCTAGGATATGACTCCACTGAACAAGAACTTTCATCTCGTAATGGTTCCCTCCATGGATGGCTCTGGTGATTGTTTGTCAGGATTGACTCGCGATACCCTGGAAGGATATTTGTGGACTTTGTCTGCGGAGACTTGTAGCTCTGAGGTTTCTTCGTGCTCGCGGCTACAGTTACTTCAGATTTCTCCCTGCTGGGGAGATTTTTGTTGTCACGTGGGTACAACCAGGGACAGCTTACAGAAGATAGAGCTGGTGCTGATGTCGATTCGGCCCGATTTCTTGGACTTTTGTCCTCGACAAGATTAGATTTATTGGTTACGATCAGTCCTACATTAGAATTGTTAGAGTTTTGGTCTAGCTTTGGTCGTTTCGAGTTATCTGGATCACCTATGGGATCCGTCAGTGACTATGATAATTTTCTTTTCTCTGAAAAACTTGCCCTGGAGTTGACTAGACTGCTTGGCTTTGAACTCAGTCAAGTAAGCCAAATACTCTCGGTAGCAATTAGTTTTCTTATATTCCATTAGTTCGCTATTATACTTCTCCTTCGCAATAGATGCCTGCTGTTCATATGATTCTTTTTCGGAAGGGTAAAGGTTCTGCCATTTTTCTCCCACTAGCTTTGCGATTTCTGTAAATGATAAATTTCTTCCCTTGAGTTCTTCCCGCATCCTATTCGAGAAAATTACATAAGCTGAGGGTGGTCGTTCTGGTGCATTTTCATCTGCCTTCGGATGCCGCCTATATTTGCGTTTTACGCCAGGAACGGCGCTTCCATCTCTGCTTTCAGTTCTTGTCTTTTGCTGCTCTTCTACCAGTTTTTCAACAGGCGGCGTACTTCGGGTTTCTAGAGCCGTATCTGATGAAATTCCTCTGCAGTGCGCGATCCTACGTTGAAGTTTACGACGATGACCTAGCTTCACCCCAAGGGCATCGAAATCTGATTCAGTTATATCGAGGATAGTCTCCCATGTATCAAAACCTTGCTCGAGGAACTCTTGCAGATACTGTGAAATGCCCAGCTCGGCGAAGATGTGTTCCAGGTTAGTCATACAGCCCGTACGTCTGGAAAGCGTCCAGGACTGGTCGGTCGAGCTTAAGTTAAATCCTAAGCGATGGTGTGAACAACTATAGAGCCGAAGTGGGAGTGAGAGATGACAAATATCAAATATGGCTTAATAGTGTTATTCTAGAGCACCGCAAAGAAATTTCTAGAGATTTATTGGCAGAACGAGGCATGGATGTTTGCCGCGGGCTGAACGCTCTACCCCTTTCCAACCTTTGAGCTACTCAATTTGAAGTTACTGATCTGAAATCTATCCTTCGTACTAGCCTAAGAGGTTGCTCTTCTTGGTTATTCGTCGTGGATGGAAAGATGTGTAGGATGTGTGGGTCGAGGTGAGATATTTTCCGAAATTCGATGTCTTCAGTGATGTATATCGAGAGTTGTCGACGCTGGTGGCGTATTATGTATATAATTCACACTGTTGGCATGATGAATATTCCAGCTGACGAGAAGAGACACAGGGCAAGTAATTTAGGCTTATGGAAGCAGAGGATTGATACTTGAGGTAGATATGAAAGGGAGCTAATACCATGAGGATGCAGATGTTGTAGGGTTGCAAAGTCTGATTCTTCTGGTTTTCTAGATGCGTTCGTTCGGCAGATGCAATTCTTTGAAGGGCCGAGTCGGGGGGGTATCAAGTGTGTAATTTGGATTTGGGATACAAATAGGACGAACGAAAAGATAGTCATTTGGCTTGGGGGAGGAACGCTGTGACTTGCTAAATGCTATGATCTCGGGGAGAGTTAGCAAAGGTCAGGGGAGCAAGGTGAGGGGGTGTTGATATTACAGGGGTTCAGGGCAAGAAATGTTCGAGCTAGGAGGTAGGTCGGTGGTCATCTTGGCAAGGGGTTAGTTCGTTCATAGGATTGATTTTAAGCGCAAATTTTATATAGAGTATGAAATGAATACATAATTAAAATAAAAAAATAAATATCTCACTCTACATATTTTGATCTAAAATGCAGCACAGATCTCTGAACATATTTTATGGAAAATGTGGCCAATTGCCAATCTCAAACGGATTAAATTTCTATAAATAAAGTTTACAATCAAATTTATAGACATGTAACTCTATAATTTATATGAACCAGCAATACACGGATTTTTAATTTTTATACGTTGATTTGCGGATTGATTGATGGATACGTAGGGTGTGACTTATAGATCACTTACTGTCTACTGAGGTCAAAGCAATAATAGTGCTCTCAATGCTAGTTATAACTTAGAAAAAAGAAAAACAGCTTGCTTGCTGAGTTTATATTACATTTATAATTCCCTGTTCAATTATGAATATATTCAACCAACTCTTTATGAATTAACTATAATGAACTAGCCCAGTGGCTTGCATGGTAATTATGCATCTTATTGTCGGATAACATCATGTCTGTTCACGAATTGATCATCCATTTCAACCATTTCAATAACAAAAGCTGGGGTATAATGATCTTCGATTTCACGTAGAAAGCTGCGATGCTGGATGCTCAGAGGTGCGGCTTATGCAATGCAATGGAGTAGGTCGGGGGGGGAGGGGAGATATTCAAGGATCATGGAAGTTTAAGGAAGGAATTAGTATATGTATAATAACTAACTAATTAGTCGTAGTCATGTCTGGTCTATATATAAGGTTGACAAGGCTGAATGGTTGAGACTACTGTATCTACTGTAACTACATATACACTACTTATACATACATGAATAATTAATTACTTCACAAATAATCAAAACATGTAAGATATGGTACATATATGCGGAATCTTGAGAGGTCATTCTTCATTCTCTTGTAGCATCTTAGGTAGAACGTGTAACGAAACGAATTCCAGTTGTCGGTTTAACCATCATACTTATGTCATTAGGGTGGACATTAGCATTCATTACTTAGACGCTCCTCCGGGATTGTTATTTATTATCCGACCCACCCATGTCACTCGCTTAATATGAAAAGGCAATCTTTATAACAAAGATCTTAACTTTTTATCTTTATAGATTTCATTGAGAAATTGACCAGCTCCGTTCCGAGGAGCTTGATTAGGAAGTTATTTTTGCCATTCAGCGTGTTTGGGGTCTGTAACAGCTTTCTCATCAGGTAAATAAATACTGTGCACTATCTCACAATATTCACATTACCGGCATGGACAGAACTTACCTTCTAAGCCGTCTTCTCTAACCCTTGTAGAGAGCAAATACTGACTGCATTTTCCCGAAGTGGTTAGTTAGCCGAGACATAAAACTTATGAGAATGACGTTTTCCATGTCAGTTTCTACCCTGGCTGACACGTTTTTCTTCCATCATGTCAACTGGCTCTTTTAAGCTCTAAATTATCGCCAGGATTATTCCTTATGGCAATCTCACACAATTTCCCAAAGACAGATTCCCATAACCCTCGTAACTGTCGCACGATGAATACCGGTTTGTCACTCAGTGCGCATTTCACAACAGACGATTAAAACTATATACAAAGCTTGTACATTTTGACTCGGGGGGGCATAATTTAATTAAAAAACATAAGACTAATGAGTAACATAAAATATTTGTCAGCTTGCGCCTATAGCTTACAAGAAAAGGACCACCAACTCATCAGCCTACGCAACTCGCTGCCCCCATTCACAAAACATATAGACGTATGATGGATGTTACAGAGAACTTGAACTCGGCGTCCTCTTGAATAAAACTCTCTTATGCATTAGAATTAGATAGAGTGTACACCTAATTGTTATACTACACTGTAATTTGGCCCAGCTGCGACTAATATTTTCCTACTCGTAATGTCAAATAGTAGAATTTTCCAGTATCACATTGTCATCACACTCTCACCGCCATTTGAACGAGGTTATCGCTGGCCAAGCCAAAATTTTACAATCCTGTGCGTCTTTATTTCTGAATCACAGTAGATCAACTAACGTCAATGATGCGGATTTTTTAATTTCGATTCAAGACAACGTTTTTATTGTGGTTTATTCAATGGAGAACTTAATAATTACTCCTTCACTACAACATTCAGAGGGAACTGAGTCGTTGAGATAAGTATTTGCATCCTCATGGTTTGTGAATATACATCCTATTTATAAATCGGCAAATTTTGTGCTTTCAATTGAAGGAAGATCCTGCTTAAAAATCAACTGGCTCAAAACTCACGATACTCTTTTTTTTTCTTTGTTTGAGTAGCAGCAGTCCTAGTCACTAACTTGGTACCAGCTTTTACAAGGTGTCGATCTTCAATTTCGACCGACGTGAATTATCCGAATCGAATAACATATTCTCGTGGAAAACGTCCACCAATACTACATTAAAATGATTAAAAATAGAGGTGAAACAATTATCCTTCCAAGGCAAGAACAAAAGATGAATATATTCTATACATGTGTTGTTGCCCTAATTGAATCCACCTGGAGTTCAGGAATTTGCATAATTTAAGAATGCTAACGATCCATCCTGTGTCATGCTCTTCTTTGCAGTAAGGCGTTTGTGGCGGGCGTATAAATAAAACGTTTCAGAAATATGGAATTTCTTGATCTTGCAAGCTTCAACCCCAGATTGACTTGGTGAGCTAGCTTTCTTTGAAGCTTCACTAATTATTGATTAGAGTTCAATCATTTGTCGTATTCTGTCTTTTTAATGAACCAAGGACCTTCGTTGGATCATAGCCGTTAAGATCTTCTGCAATTACAAACGATCTAACGGTAGGTACATGTATGCTATAAATGCAATCTAAAAAATAAATGAAGATGGTTAAGATTGCGAGCGGACTACATAAGTTGATCCTTTAGCCAGTTTCAAGGCATTAAAGTCTAGACCGGAACTTTTTTATCAACGGCATCGAGAGACGTTACTCGTTAGCAATTTTTTAATAATCAGTGCGTCCGTAGTAACTAACCACTAATCCTAAGTATTGATGGTACGCATGGCCACATAACGCCTTACATGGCTAACTAGAGATGACAACAAGCCTTTTAGGAAATGTAAATGTAAATGAAAATTTAAAAATTTGTCCGCGCCGCGTTCGTCCGAGATCATTTGTGGCTATGAAGAGCTGGGATGTTTTGGTGGAGAATGAGTCTAGAAGTCGTCCAACGAACCATGAGCCCTAGCATCAAAATTGTCTCTCGCTTAGCATGCATGCACCTTCATTAAATTTATCGCTCTTTTGAAAAGAATGTAACTAACTTGTCCAGAGTTCATTCACATTTTCACTTGGTTAACTAGCTTCAACATGATGGCATTTGGGCTACGGCCTCAAAATGACAAACGGCTTCTTCTCTAGGCATGCAACTAGTCAACAATCTATCTGGCGCTAAAGACATGGAACCGAAGTGGCGTCATCTCGCTAGAATTAAGTATAGTTTTAGTGTCGTCGTCCGGCGCAACAGGCGTGGGGGAAAGCCACCGTGCGGACCTTCCGGTCAGGAGAATTGTAGGGACACCTGCACGTGCGCGAACCTGCCACGCCTTAAATGAAACAAACGTGCTAGTGGGACTGCCGTGCGGATCCCGTGTCCCGTCGCGCCTCATGGTGACGTGACTCACTATTCGGCCCGATAACCACGCTCCAGTATATGGGTTGTGATACTTTCAGACGAGATTGATTCTTAAAAGCTCGCAAGCAACCTTTAATACACATGGAAAGCTCACGACATAGGCACTCTCATTAGGCTGGGTTAATATTTATACAAATAGGGTGGAGCCTCTAAATCAGAAGTGGATACGTGAATCATAAATGTCCATCTGGATGATGAACTGAATAGAAAGAATTGTGTGAGGAAGATATCTAATTCTTTGTTTAGAATTATTAAGTATATCAGCATAACATCATAAACCCCTGGTTTATCTATCAGATCTATTGGACTCAAAGCTCTCTAGACAAGATTTTTAACATTCATTTTAACAAGCCACGAGCAAAAAATAATAACATACGTTAGTACATGTAGAACCTCGAGGATATACAAAAGAGCAACTTTACCATCTATTTCCTACGCATCTGGGCTGGAGGATTCAGAAGGCATCATAAACCCATCAACTCCAGTTCCTAAAGATAGTCCGGCTTTAACCACTATCAAACGTTTAGAGCAAGCAGGTATATCTCACAATGTTTGATATCGGCTTATTATATCCGATTATTTTACAGGTACAATTATATAAACGTCTGATAAAAACTGATAGACAGTGGAAAGTTAAGCAATGAAAAGACGAATTATTTAATGAACATCAAACCAGCGCTCTCATCCTTGAAGAACCAGAATTAGTACTTAGGAGTATTATCTTTCGATTGCGGAGCACTAAAGCTTAATCTTCTTGTTGCACATGTAATATTAAGCTATAGACTAGGCATTTCAGGGCTCCGGCCTATACTCAATTAACATCTGGCTTGGTCTCATGCCATTTTTTGAGGCATTTTGAATCCTATCGATTTTTTCCCGTCATAAGAGACATCTATCCATGAGAGCTGTAGACTAAGACGTCAAGTGCAGTATAATTGTGATCGTCAAAATCTGGTCTCAGTGTCAAGCCCTCTATGTATGTTCAGTTAATCCGAGAAGGCACTTCGCTATCAAGGATCTACACTTGCGTTTCTTGCCTTCCCGGGCTTGAATGTTCTTGGGATATCTAAAAATTCTAATAACAATACCGAGCGTAGCATGAAACAAGGGAGATCTATGAGCCTTGGTAGGTTATTTAGCCAAGCGACTCGTCAAGAATTTGCATCCTCTCCATTACGTATTTTAGGGTTACATGAACTGTGGTGAAATATTTTCAAACTTTGTATTACGAATCCCTCGACAATCTCATGCTTCGAAAGTATCAGTCCTCTAGTTGGAAGAGATGGCTGTGATGTTTGACTATTTAGAAGTAACAGTCCAATGTTGTTGTTTGATAAACTGGTTAATTAAGTTCATTAATCGACACTACGGTTATGGAACCTGATTGGCATCAAAAGAAGCAGCTCAGAGGTCGGTAAAAAGAATCAATGGCTGGTCTAGTCGGATTCTTCACCTTCACATGATATCACGTCGATGCCTGTTGTTAAATGTTCGAGATAGCCACGAAGGAATGCAGTCCAAATGGTTGATGATGGAAGTCCGCAGAGTGTTTGTTCCCTGTCTAATTATTTGGAAGTGCCCTTGGTCCAAGTTACAGGGTCATTAGGTTAAAAGATCGGATTATTTTTCGGTATTGAGTATCTGATACTAAATCAGAAGATGCACAATGCTTTATCAAGAAAATCTCTTTCCTCCATCTCTCGTAGAATCCCCTCAAGGCTCCCTTTCACCATTGCGAGATGCAATTAATCGTCCTTCCCGATTTTATACCTCACGACGTTAATCTTCCGTCGGGTACCACAACATCGAATGCGCCTAGCAGGGTTCCCTGGGGCAGATAATTATGCTATTCGTGATATGAGTGTCATTCATCTGCATATTTGGACTCCGTGTAGTTAAGGAGATGGAATTGACTTGGGGCAATCCCATAAATTGTAGGTGGGGAAAAATAACGTTAACGACTGATGTGAAAATCTTGAGGTCAACGAACAAATACTGTGGGTATTATTATTATCCATAAATAAGTTGATCTAATCGGGACATCACCAGACCCTTAGAGCTGGTTGCTATAATGGTAAAAAAGAAATGGAAATCAATGCACCCTCCCTGTCTCTCTATCTTTGCTAATTCTTCTTCCTATCCTGAATCTCCCCTTACCCTGTACTACTCGTTCAACTATAACACGTGCCATGATACCTAGGCTACAAAAGTGGATCTCATCAGCTAGAATATTAATAGAATCAACTTGATACCGAAGCTCGAGGATTCAACAAGCGGAAACTTCTAGTGATTGAATTATCGTGGAATTCGTATTCTGTCACAAGGATCGCAACAACTACGAGTAGGAGAAAATGTTGTGATATCTTTGGGTGTCACGACATTAACCCCTAATTCAGCGTAAATTGTTACATGTTGACTGGGAGCGGAATAGAGGAAGGATTGATGCAACCGAGGATATTAAGGTATGAACGACTGTGACATCGCTAATCTGGTGTCGGTGTACCTCAGAATATTTGCTCACTATAGGTGAGGGATCCCATGATAAGAGACCGAACCTCTGTACTTGGATCAGCTCGAGACAAGCTCTGAACCACCTACCCACGTTACTTTGACTCGTTTTCGTATGATAGCAATTTATTTTTGCTCATTCATGGTACCGGATGGTCTACGGTGAGATAAGGCACAACAGCCTTGACTAGAAATGAGTAGGTTACATGTTTCTGAGCATTCCAACGCTCAAAGCCATCCCTGGTGTCTCGGCTATTAGTAATAAATTGCGAAAATAAGTAGCAGATCCGATCGCGCTTAGCTGTCTGCAGATCATCACGTGACACAATAGTAGTTTAGCCTCTAAATATGAGTCAGTTAGTACAGCCGAGAATTTTGTAGATCTGAAATATTTTTAGTCCAAGCGGGAAAAAATAGAAGGGCTAGAGCTATCCTCATGTTAGTAATAGTCCGTTCGATGAATCAGGATTTATTCCTCCACAGTCATTGAAACTCTTCTTAGTACAAATTAATCAGGAACTTTATGATCTTGAGTACTTTACAAATGTTCCATACAGGATGAGCTCTATCTAGCAGTTTCTATTGACGACTCGACATCGTCAGTACCTAATGCGAGATCAGCGTGTTCGAGTCATTGCAGGACACACTCAAGAGCAAATTTCTGACATAATTTGAATTACTTGAAGACAAGTTGGAAATTCATTCCCTCGCGGACACCGTCACTGCAGGCCGGTGCCATACTCTGACAAACGAGCAAGATAACGATATACAAAGTTACATTAGATAAATTCGCTAAAACCGCCAGATGAGCCACGACTAAGTTGTTAGTGTACCTATCGCTGATCTGACAGAGACGTCAGTACCAGAGGGGCTCAGAGAGCTATGTTCAAAAGAGACTACAAGTCATACATGGCTCAAGCTAAGCTGCCACTTTTTGATGACAATCGGTACGCTCGGAAACTACGGGCTGAAGAGTATCTCCATTGGAAATTTTATCGGTGGAATCTTCTTTGGTTCGATGAATCCTTGATCACAGGTAGCTCTAGCAGATGAAAACGGGTTGCGAGAAAGGTCAGTATTGTTAACGTGTAATATTAAAAGGCTTCATTTCTTGACATCTACCCGCCGATACGCTTGCACTTTATATACTCCACTAATCAGTCAATAAACATAAATACAATTATCACTCTCTATAAAGTATAATGTAGAGCTAGTAGGTATAATGTACTTACTATGCTGCTAGGGTAAGAAGGACACAGTGGGGTCAGACCTCGCTTCAGGGGTTAAACCCTACTAGTGTGTGTACTAGACAGGGGGCTGAT
>JAATOF010003566.1:0-10579 GCA_013170925.1 Podosphaera leucotricha | reverse complement strand
TATTTGACAATTGATGGATAGAATAGACATAGAATTATTATTGACTTACTTTTGATACTTTACGTTTACTTATTCTTCTACGACAAGCTTACTGACGTAGGACACCGGTCCTACCAACAAAAAGGAAAGCCTAGGCTAGAGGAATACAAAAAGTGCTTCTTTATCACCTCCTCTCCTGGTAAATCGCATTGCGTATGTTTGAATTGTTTGAATGCTACTGTGGAGGAACAGCTTTTTTCTTCCAATCATCTGGCGTAGAGCAGGCAGACTAAGATAAGGATGAAGATGAATTAAGCATCATAATAGTAGGGCCAAGTTCTGAGCTTTCTCAGCTACAGGGGATGGCTAATTCACCACAAAGATACGCAGATTAACTGCTGTTCTTGGTTAGCAAATTGAATTGAGGTCTATGCATCCCGAAACTGGATCCATCCTGACGTGCATCACAGTAGGGGCATTGTAAAGGACCTATTAATTATCCGGCCTACCCTTTGTCGCATTAGCTCCATTAGTTTGTATAAGATCGTCGGACCAATAGGACTCAATATGAGCCCAACTTCGACATGCTCTAAAGAAATTAATTTTAAATGCATATTTTTGGAATTAGTTGAGGATCAAATTGGGAAGTCACATGTGCTGATTCTTAATTAGGTAATGCGTTGATAAATATTTTGGTACATGTAGGAATTTGGCTGCTTGCTATGTAAGAATACACACGCTACAGAATACACGTTGGTCGACATAGGGTAGGACGGATAGATAATAGGTACATCGGCCTGAATATACATATATGAAGATGTCGGAAAGAAGTTTTTATTAATTTGTTCATTCAGTTACATTGATCAATCCCACGAGACAAACACGCAGGAAATAAATAAATAAATAACTGAGGTTTTACAACAATAATCTGTCGTAAACAACAAAAGGTCCCTAGTATGATCAAACTGACCGCCCATTAAGCGAAGGATTTACATCGTTCTAATTGCATTAATCAGAATTAATTGGTCTCTCAATAACAATGACCGACCTTTCCTCAATACAACCGTAAAATGATGTTTGGGATACGCCATAAAATACTGCAACAGTGAAAAAACTCTAAATTTGACATTGTATCAATATCTTGACTGCCAAAACTCTGTTGAACTTGACCTTTTAGAAAATTTAAAGACTAGAATATAGCTGTAGCCTGCCTGATTGCGTAAAATATGCAGGTCGACGATGTTCTGCGGAGTTTCGGACGATCCCAGTATAATGGACGATGGATTAATCATTATAACTACATTAATTTGATGAACTCGTAATTTTAACTAACAAGAGCACGTATTACAAAGTAAAAATTTGTTCCCTTTTGAGGTTTCCTCCATAAGTGTAAGCGATATATGTATATTGAAGAAAGAAACAGAGACGTGTCCGTCAAAATCGTACAAGTTTTCAACAAGTGCTATGTTCCGAGAAAAGATATAATTTTTTTTTGAATCCACTATTACGAGAAGTTAAAGAATATGATTTGCTGCAACAAAAAGAATAATGAAGCCAAAAATACTGCGAGATCGAAGAGGTTCAAACGTATTAGATCCTTCTGACTCTGTGTATTTAGAATTTGGATGAGCCTCGTAGTGTTCAGAATTATGTGAAACTTCCGGAACCTTTCCATTTTCAATAGTGTTATCGGAATCATCTTTTGCAGTCTGGTGATGGTGCATATTTTTATTTGGTGAGCTGGCGTCATTGTTATTTGAAGACGTTTCTTCATTGCCTGGATGAGATGAAGAGCTTTCATTAGGTGCATCTGAAGGTGAGCCAGCTTCCAAGACAGAAGTCAACGAGCCCTCCGTTGATTTTTCATGAGCAATATCAGCCTCGCTGGATGAAGATATATCCGAAGAAGGATGGTCTGGCTCATCAAGGTGGCCAGGGTTGGGAGGAGCTTTCTCAGTTTCCTTGCCAGAATCGCTTTTTTGGGAGTGGTCAGGCTTTGGAGAATTTTTAGCTTCTTGGTCATCTTCAGATGATTTTACAGTTACAGGCTTTTCAGACTTCTGATCAGGATTGGGTTTCAACTTGTCTAGTTTTTCGTCGGAATTTTTGGGTTGTGAATGTTCAGGCTTTTTATCTGGTGAAGTAGGGACATCCTTTGGTTTATCAGAGGAGTTGTTGGACGGGGGAATTTTAGGGTTTTCGTCTGAATTGTCTGGTGGTGTTTTAGATTCAGAGTCTCCACTGTTGAAGACTTCAATGTTGGCTTTGCTGCCCTTGGGCACTGTAACAACACAAAAATTGGCACCACCAGCTCCGGTAGCTTGATTTGCACTTAGAACACCACCAACACCATTTGAGGAAGGGTCTATCGAGCAAGGCGCTCCATCGCAGTCTCCACTTTCACAAACTATTTTTACACCAAATTTTGGAGGTGTTTTAGATAGAGAGGATCCAGTGTAAATTGGGTTCCATCCTATTTTAACGAAAGTTTTGCCTATGTTTTGTCAATTTATTTGTTGGAAGAGAGTGAGTGGATGCCCACCAGTTTGATCAGTGTTGGCTCCTGCCACAAATGGTGACCAGTTTCCGATCGGTTTGGATTCGTCACCCCAGACACAAGCTTCTTCAGCTTTGACTCCTGGGGGATTAATATAATAGCTAAGTTGTGTTAGTTAAATTAACAAAGTCGCTCAATAAGCGACTCACTGAGCTGCAGTGTTACACCAATAGTTATTTCCCGGAACTGCGAGATCAGCTGAGTCGACGACGTGTGTTGGGATAAGCATGGCTTCGTTCCCGGGGAGCACAGTTTGACAAAAAGAAACACCTTTGCCGATTTTATTTTGAGCTCCAACTACGCCTGTACCTGAAACACAATATGGTTTCTCAGGAAATGGTTTTTTAACTTGACCGTTGTGATCACAGTAAAGGCCACCGTCCTACCAAATTAGCAGGTTTCTGGATACCAACACGTACGCAACGTACCATTGACTGTGGGTAGGTGTAGGACTTGGCGTCAGGATTCCATTGGGCCATGACCTGTCCGGACGGACAAGCATATGGACAATAACTACCAGGAGAGCAGCTTTGATCTGGAGACATTGCCCAGCCAGCATTTTTAGACCCAGGTGTTATAGCAACCAGTCCAGCATCATTTGGGAATGAACATGTCCCGTGATTCTCCTGTAATCCACTGTGGGCTGTATGGTTGGAAGGGATGTTATCATGAGTTGAGTGGCTAAGTGGATTTGATTTTTCTCTATCGATTGCTTGATTAGTTGGATTTAAGTCCACTCCATCGGTTGACTGATTAGTTGAGTTTAACTCTTCATGCCCATGCCTTATTTCCAGAAGATTGGTATGAGAGTGAGAATGGACATGGGCCTGGAACTTCTGATGAACTTTTGCATCACATATCCAAAAAAAGAGCAAAGCTACAACATTTGTATAGATTTTCATTGTAACTTGGAAATTTTTGATACTTCCTCGGAACGATTTTCTGCTGTATTTGCGAGCCTGTCGAGTAGTTTGACTGTAATGAGCGACGATGAATGTTAAAATTCTTTATTTATTTATGACATTTTGGCAGTCTCAAGAATGAGTGACTTAGGTGAGTATATTGGCATCAAATTCCAGGTGGGACAATGAATTCAAACGGAAGCTGTCGAACGTTGATATTGATTTCTTGCAATGGCGCAGTGGATAGACCACATAGGGTCTACATGCTAGCGATCTTGACCAGTTACAGTAAACGTTAACATTTTGGATCCCCTGATCTAAAAGCAAAAAGAGCTTAAGCAGCTTAAGTTATCCTATCTGTATCATTCTGATAAATTATTGCCATCTCTCCTTATCTCAAGTCGTCTTTCAAAAATGTCATGGCGCGGGAGAAAGGGGGAACTCGGTGCAAGTGATTCGAGAACTGCAACTCTGCGCGGGAGATTAATCGGTAAATCCTTGAAGTTTCTGTAAAGCTTCTCAAACTCTAAGTGATGATCGGCCAAAATAAAAGATGCATGAGCAGATCACATAGTGCAAGTAATGTACTGAAGACAAATAATTAACTAGTCATTAGTATCCCATAGACAGCCGGCTGGACATAACAATTCAAGTGATAACTGCACGAACATTCTAAGCAGTTTTCGAAATCCGTAGTCATGGAATGCGGTTAGCAGATTGTTTTGTTTGTAATTATCCCGTTAAAACGGTCAGTCGATCACTCGTTAGACTCATAAGCCATGTCTCACGTGATATATATGGCAAACATTATTCTTAGGGGCTAACAAGGATTGGATTGGGGTCATACTAAATCTGATTGGCTCCAAAAGTTTACGCTATTTCAGTAAGGGTACACCCTGCATTGCACACCAATGTTATTGAGCTTGAAACGGCCATACTCTGAGGAACTCTATTTATTTATCCCTCCCTTTCTTTTGCTGTAGCCATAAGGTATGATCATCTCGGTGTAGCTACAAATAGATTAATTAATCCAACTGCAGCAACGAAAATAATCCATCACTAGGGTGGTATAGTGAAGCTGAGGGCCTGTGGGGTCCCCAATAGATACAAATGCCACTCAGGTTTATGGTACAAACCCACGAATTTCATCAGATGACTACTACCTTTTTCCAACCAGATCTAGGTAGTTGTTCCGAATGAAATAATTCATTTTGTTCAAAAGAGTAGGGTGGTCATTCATTAGAGGAGATACCTGATCGCTTTGCATTAATAATGTCTCAGTTCGTCTTTTGACCTCGTAGTTTTCTCGGAAACTGTTCTTTTGCAATCCTACACAGATTGATGCCTTGGTGCCCCAACCATTTCCCCATAACTGATACTTCTGCTGGGAAGAAATTTTTTTAAATCATCAACGGATTTTGGTATTGACTATTATTATAGGAGAATTTTGTCTAATACCGAGTGGTGAGCGGTGGGTGGGGGGTGAAGGGGCCTTGATTATGTCATGTGACAAAGGGTTTAAGCTAATATTTAAAATATCCTTGGGAAATAACCCAAATACATGTATAGAGGTAGGGACAACGTGAATAAAACTATTTCTATAGCGTACATGTAACTCGTACAAGATGAGGCTTGTGTCGCAAAAATTCTAGTTATATACGAGGATTTCGCAGCCAAATTTGCCTTATCTCCGAGAACATCTTTCCAGTATTCGGAGACCGGGTAGAAGTGTTCGATGGAACGAAGATTATCTGCGTTATTGGCACATAACGGAAGAGCGCATTTACGGCGGGCAACTTCCCGCCGTTGACAGTTTTGATGGAGTTCGGAAGTCGCCATTTATACTCTTGACGAATTCGTGAACCTCCGAGAAAGATTGAGTTCTAATCAGGGACTGGGATAATTAAAACCATCGCTAGTAGGGAGTGACTTGCTGGAAGATAATTGGTCAAGTTTGAATTCTATAGGGATAATTTTCTTCGGCTGGCTTACTAACTAATATAAATTTACTGAATCTTCAAACGCCGAGATCTACACAAATAACTATCATGTCATCTGGGGGCCTCAAGTCAAGAGAATGAGGTAGTAATTTAGGTGTCGACTTAGAATGATCACTTTGGGGTACCACGTGGCGTTTCGTGGCTCTGACTACGGCGATAAATCTGCGTGTATAACTTTTCTTCCTAGACTACGGGTTACACAGATAGTTACATCTATATGCTTATACAGTTGGCCCGTGTGTCACCGCTAAACTACTAGTGCCTTAGTAACCCCGAAACCTTAACTCCGTACTCCTGTCCAATCCAGTCGATCCTCAAGAATAGGGAGGCATTTTGCTCATGATTAGGCCTTATACAAAAGATCGGATATTACTCGAACTTCAAATCATTTCAAACATCTCTACGTTCAATTGATTCATAATCGGAGATATAAGTCTTGCAGCTAAGCCTCTTACGCAAAAATTCTTCGATTTTCGTATGGAAAAAAACTACGAGACGTGATGAACGTTTACTTCTAGTTTTGGTATACCGTGCCGCCAAGGCTAAGAATGTCGGTGGGGTGGAGCAGGGCATAAGCTCGCTCCAGGGACTATCAATGGTATATCCTAGATAGTCTGAAAGCTACTCTATCTTAAGCAAATTCTTGTGAATCGGCGCTAAAATTTGAGTTTTGCAGGGTATATATATAGAGCTTTCCTAACTTGAGCCGGCATGATATTTTGTAGATCTTCATGAAAAACCTTAAATTTGTACGAGGGAGTTTTTCGGACGAAATTCTCGTGAATGTAGGGTTTCTCTAATAAAATTTATTTGTGTATTGCATAAGCTACTTCCGACTCTAATAATTTACATAATCTCCTTCGGCTTCACAATGCCCAAAGGAATCAAGGTATTGATTCTGTACGGTGCTCTATCTCATTCATTTAGCCCCAAGTCTCAGACCTCACTCACGGTGGTTTGAAATTCCTGTAAAGACTACCGCCTCCCTTGAGCTACCTGCAAATGATGAATATCCATATAATCTTTCTTGTAGTCCTAGACACTTTCAATCGGGTTCAGGCCAGGAGAATACGGCGGCCAGTCGATGGGAATGACATTTCTTCTCTCCATCTCACGCATCGCCGGCCCTGCCTTCTGAGGAGGAGCGTTGAAATGCATCTCGAGAAGCCTGGGCTCCTGTGAAACCACGCTACCTATGAGAGGGACTATCCTCTCAGAATAGCCTACCGCAGTAATGGAATGCCATTTCTTGTCCCAGAATAAGAAAGACCCCTTTTGCCGTCCAAATAATGAGCCCCAGGATATCCTCCCAACTTTCTTCCGTACCTTTTCTGAGACGCATCTGTTGTTGTACGCTTCGTCGATCTTGAATTTAAATTTAGCTGTAGAGAACATCAGTTGTTAGAAATAGGTAAATATGACTGAATTCCTTCGTAATTTAGTTACCACGCCTGTCATCAAGAACCCAGTTTCACCAGACCAAAGAGCCCTCATCCAGTGCTGTTGTTTTCATTGAAGATATCTCCTGGCAAACTTGTTAGCTAGAGAGAGAAAAGGCTCCAGAGGGAGCAATCCTACGTGCATATTCCCGTTTCTTCAATCCTCTTTTAACCACAAACTCGCTTATGTCAAAATGGTTGAATGCAAAGTGCGCCAGTTCGAAATAGGGCGGGCGTCAGACGATTCTTCGAATATAAGCTGATAAAAGAAGGTAGCTGATGTGAGTTGATTCTCACAAGTATCTAGCAAAGTGCACGCGGATTGAAATATCAGTAGGTGTTGAGTGATAATCTGGATAATGGTTAAAACAGCGATGGTTGTGTGAGGAATGTTTGGAAGAAAGGAGGGGCTAGGCGCATAAACTTGAATGCCTCAGGCTACTAGACGTTAGACACTGTAGCTAGCTGGGATGAGGTCGATTACACTTAATACACCTTGCTAAAGACCCGCTTTAATCCCTGAAGCGAGAACCTTATGCAAAATAATGTTTCACAATCAATATCCTACAATGAGAGTGAAAATAGAAAAGGTTGTCAAGTCTAATACTGAGATAAATATGGCAGTATTTTCACTCCCACTTACTCTTTCGTCGTCAACCCACCACTCCAAACCTCTATTCTTACGGAGACGTGAAGAATCTATCAAGAAGTCCAAAAAACGTAAACGTAATGGAGACTTATCGGCTTCAGAATCGGATCCCCAAGTTCAGGAGCAAATCTTTCTGGACCCGTCAACAAATCCTCTCTGTCTTAATCAAAATGAAATAACTCAGTACAGACTCGCGGGACTTGGTTTGAATGAAAAGGCTCCCAGTGTGGTAGGCTGGCCACACCGCGGAATATCAGAGCCTCAAATCTCGCCCTTTAGTGCAGAAAAAACACAAGAAAAAAAAAGAACCACCCAAACTAAAGGTCAGAATAATAAATTAGTCCACAAAGACGGTCTGGAAGAAATCGAGGACGATAAAAGGGTTCACAAGGGAGCACAACTTCGTATTCAACACGTAAGTGTCCTCACTACTATCCTTCATAAATGTCTCCTAAATGGTGATATCACACGCGCAAATCGAGCCTGGGCAATGTTATTACGCATGCAAGTCTCTGGTCAAGGAATAGATATCAGAAATAGTGGATACTGGGGAATTGGTGCCGAAATTCTAATTCGAAGCTTCGGCTTAAGTAGTAAACTCATGAATAATGATCTTCCTAGAGAACAAGAAAGAGCTCAAAATTTAGTTGCAGAGCAGAATTATGATCTCAGAAATAGCACAGACCAATTTAATATTGTAGATGGGTTGCGGAGAGCTAAAGACTATTACGAGCGCTTGATCATTGAACATCCTTTCAAGCGACAATTTTCAGGCAACGTAAATGCGCTCGACTGGTGGCCAGTAATGATTGGATGTGAGATTTATGGAATTCAATTTGAGCAAGCCGAAGCACTTAGGAATTTAGGGAAAAGAGAGACAAACGATGAGGATACCGGAGCGAGAAGTGAGAAGGAAAGAGAAAGTAGCCTTCTAGAAGACTTTGATGAGGTTCAGATTCAGGAGAGAGATAGCAATACTTGTTTCCTAAAAAAAGAAATCGATTGGCAAGAACGGAATCACATTCGCCAGGTTGCCTTGACGGCCGCAGAAAGTGTTGCGGTGCGCTTAGACGAGAGAATGAACATCCCACCTTATTCTGAAAACTGTGACATGTTACGTCTGCGGGGTATGTTAGCTCTTTACATAGGCGATCTCCACGTTCCACCAAAGTTTCAAGTGGAAGAACACGAGTTATCTGTAGAGCAAACGATGAGACGAGAAAGAGACTTGTTCAGAAAAGGGATCGAGAGACATGTATTGATAGAAAAGAGAGATGCCGAATATAACGCTGGACTGGTGAAGAGAGCACAGGAGATCAAACAAGCCAATAGTTTATTTGAGAAAGTGCTTAGAGAAGGTGGTGATGTGACTGATTTAAAGGAATACCTTGAACCAACAGAACAGTCAAACGATAGCGATGATATGATAATGAATGAATGAATGAATGAATGAGTCACAGAATCCAAAACATTGACCGAACTAAAAAGTGTTTTCACGCCACTTAATGGTTATTTGAGATTGCTAACTTTGGGCTTAGTGGTCTTGTAACCCTTTCTTTATAATACATGTACATATATGAATAGCTGGCGTAAGTACTTCAATAGCTCAAATACAGTCAGATCCTCGGGTCGGATTTCTTGGGGCGGAGAATCAAGTACATGACGATACCAAATACCGATATTTTCACGTCTTTTCTTATAATGAATGACCACAGAAGAGAATAGCCCGTAGAGAGATACATATACATGTATATACCAAAGTTATATTTATCCCCTACTCAACATTCTATTATCGAGGGATAATAGATGGCAAGTGGAATGAGTGTTCTTGCTATTTATTTTATTCATCATAAGCGCCACACTTAATCACATAAGATTCTGCGTAAAGAATTAGAGAGCTGAGATATATTAACATTTACCCACCACACAAAACCAAGTACGTGGGGGTCGACGACTCAACACTTGTACGCAGTGTCCCCTACGAACCTCCAGCTTTCTTCTGAGAGTCTGCAGAGCTAAGATTGAGTCACATACTTGTATTTACATCGAGCTGAGTGTCTCACCCCTACACTGGAAGATTCGCATTCTGTTAACCTCCCACGACGGAAGGTGATGAGAAGAACGGAGGAAAAGAGGGGGATAATATGGTACAAAAGGTTGCTACAACAATGGTTGGAGACCCTCGTCATATTCAACATATGCCATCCAGAATGTAAAGTCCGCACACAGCAAACACCGAGACCCATTGTCCTCTCAACCGACGTAGTCGATTCATCACGTCCTCCCCAACTCTTTTTTTTCGATGTTACTAGTCAGGACGGCTTTTAGTTTGCATGGGTTACTCGACATCCCCAAGTCCGCAACGATAATTGAAGGCTAGGCTAGGCTACTCTGCAGTGTTCATGCTCGACCAAGACTTTTGTGACATCCTATCACCACCTTCGGTTTGTCCTGAGGCACGAACCAGGGGAGGCTAGGAAGGGAGAGTGAGGTTCTCTTACAGGTAGATCTGTAGCGCCCGGCTAGATAGCTTCTTTGAACGCTTCAGAAGGGTAGCTATTTCTTCAGATTTAGTCCTGATGTCGGTATTAGGGGAGCCTCGCACCCAGTGGTTTTTGGTCGAGTTTTCCCGGCTGCTACACACCTGAAAATAACTTTCGTTTGGTTAGCTCGAGGGGGTGATAATGATGGGTTAAAGGCTCCCCTAAGTGTGTACTCGAATGAAGATTTGTGGGGGTATTACTGTTTGAAAGAGGCTACGGAGGAGGCATAGGAAAGGACATACTACCTGAAGAATAGGTTTCTTTATCCTGTGATAGATAGGACCTACATGTCTATTAAGCTCGGACCCCTATCTTTCGCCACCCCTTCACTCACGAAATTTATTTTCCAAATATCGATTATTCCTCCACAACATCCTTCAAAATGAAAACCTTTGAATCTGACATTCAATCTGCCATCCAAGATTATAATGATGGTATTTGGTATTTATACTAGCCAAAATGCTGCTGCTAAGGCATATGGTGTGCCTCGAAGCACTTTTAGGTCTCGTT
>JAATOF010003564.1:0-10262 GCA_013170925.1 Podosphaera leucotricha | reverse complement strand
GAAATACATGACGTTGTCGCCGACTGTGCCGCGCTTCAGGGAAAGTGCGGCTTCACGGCCTTCCTTCAGGATCGGAAGCGTCACGCCGAATGATGAGTTGAGAGCTTCGGTGCCGCCGATCGATTGGAAGACGAGGTCGACGGGTGCGCCGCGCGAGATCGCTTCGATGGAGGTCGTGACGTGAGTGAGAACGCAGCTCTGCGTCGGAATCTCGAGGCGTTCGATCATGCGATCCAGCATGGACAGCATGTTGGTGATGGCGCTGACGTTATCGGTTGCGGGATTGATGCCGATGACGGCGTCGCCGCAGCCGAACATCAGGCCGTCGATGACAGACGCGGCGATGCCTTTGGGATCATCTGTCGGATGGTTCGGCTGCAGGCGAACGGACATGCGGCCGGGCAGGCCGATGGTGTCACGGAAGCGCGTGATGACCGAGACTTTGCGAGCGGCGAGCACGAGGTCCTGATTGCGCATCAGTTTGGAGACGGCCGCCACCATTTCCGGCGTGAGGCCGGGGCTGAGCTTTCCGAGCGCTTCGGTCGTCGCCTTGTCCGAGAGTAGCCAATCGCGGAATTCGCCCACCGTCATGTGAGAGACCGGCCCAAATGCCTTGGCATCATGCCTGTCCATGATGAGGCGCGTAACGTCGTCGATCTCGTAAGGAATGAGGGCTTCGTTGAGGAACTGCTTCAGAGGGACGTCTGCCAGCGCCATTTTGGCGGCTGCGCTTTCCTCTGCGCTGGCGGCCGCGACGCCGGCGAGAACGTCACCAGATCTCAGTGGCGTCGCTTTCGCCATCAGGGTTTTGAGGTCGGCAAATCGGTAGGTCGTGCTCTGCCAGGTTGCCTGGTACATGGGGCGCTCCCGTGCCACGGTTTCACCTTTCATCATAAGAAAGGTTTGGCGCCAATCAAAGCTCGCTTGTTAGGCGGGACGGCGGCCTACGCAGCAATCAAGGGCCACTACATCCACGGTTTTCGCGGGTATTCGCCGAAAGTCGAAGGGTGTGGTGCCGGCGGCATGATCGGGAGGGAGCTGCCTGCCGGCACCACGAGCATAACGCCACCCGTGCTCTAGGGTCGGGGAGGGGGGTGCGGGTGGCGTCAGCTTTCCGTTGTCTCGGTTGTTCGACCGTGTCTCCCGGTCCTGCTTCGCGGCCGGAGGTTGTGCGGTAACGCCTGCCCTGCCGAGGGGTTCCGCTCCGTTATCGTTGAAACTCGATGAAGGGAACCGAAGGCCGCCTGGCGCGTTTCGGGTTGCAGTCTGCCTCAGGCGAAGACCGGTTGGCTGCCAGGACAGTCGGGGAATGTCGCGCATGGGTAGACTCCAGCGACAGGGGTGTGAATATAAGCAATAACAACGAGTTCGAACGGGAAAAGGCCTGCCAGCCCAGATTGGTATCCGACTGGGTTGGGGCGGCATCGGGGGTGCAGGGGCTCTCGACGCATTCTTCGACCGTTCCATCGTCCGTCGAACGTCAGACGGCTGTGCGGAATACGTTCCGAGGGATTGAGAGGACATGACCACTCCAAAATTCATTCAATCGGTGCCTGACACCGCGCCAGAGGCCTCGATGAGCATCGAACCGACGGCCAGCTTGGACGAAGCCATTCAAGGCGCGCTTGGGCGCAAACTTCGTGAGAGCTGGGATGAGGTGGTGCGGGAGGAGGTCCCGACCGCCTTCAAGGATCTGCTCGATAAGCTCAAGCAATCCGAGGCGTCCTCTGAACAAAGCAAGTCGGATCTTACTGAGCCGAGCACAGGCGATGGGGAGCGCTGAAGGAGCCCATGGTAGCTCAAGACTTCGAGCAATCTCTTGTGGGGGCGATACCGCATCTGCGCGCATTTGCGCGGAGTTTTGCGAACGATCCCGCGCGCGCCGACGACCTCGTGCAGGAAACGCTCGTGAAGGCGTGGCACAGCCGAGAATCCTTCACGCCCGGCACCAATTTTCGTGCGTGGCTTTTCACCATTCTGCGCAACGTCTACTTTTCGCAGCATCGCAAGCTCAAGCGGGAGGTCGATGATCCGGACGAGCAGTATCAGAACTCGCTCGCGGTGCAGCCGGAGCAGTACGGCTTTCTGGATCTCGCGGATTTTCGCTCGGCGCTCGGAAAGCTGCCGCCCGATCAGCGAGAAGCGCTGGTGCTCGTAGGCGCGGAAGGGTTTTCTTACGAAGAAGCCGCCGAAATCTGCGGCTGTGCCGTCGGCACCATCAAAAGCCGCGTCAACCGCGCACGAAACAGGCTTGTCGAATTGCTCGACGATCCCGAACTCAGGGGCGGATCTTCAGCGCCTGCGGCCGGGACGACAGACGACAAAGCGCAAGGAGGCCAATTGGTGAAGGACGCCGCCCGAAGCTAACAGCTCGGCTTTGTTGCTTAATTTCAAGGTTACTCTCGACTGGGAACCTTCAAGGTCCCGGTGAGTTAATAGGTGAGGGTTGTGGGCTCTCTGGACGTACGCCGTCGGCCTGCATAGTAGGGAGAAAGCTATATGTCGCTAGCCGAGACGATCGCGCCTCAGCTTCCGTATTTGAGGCGCTTCGCACGCGCTCTGACGGGAAGCCAAGAGAGCGGCGATGCATATGTGGTTGCCGTGCTGGAGACGCTCGTCGCTGACCCGCATAGCTTCCCCGAAAGCGAGATGAAGCGGGTTGGACTTTACAAGTGCTTCCTCAAAGTCTGGAATTCGATCAGCCTCAACCGCGACGACGTCGCGCCCAAGACGCAGGCTGATCGCAGTCTCGAGGCGATCACGCCGCGTCCGCGCCAAGCGTTCCTGCTGGCCTCCGTTGAAGGCTTCACTACGCAGCAAATCGCTGAAATTATGGACGCCACGACGGAAGAGGTAACGGATCTTATCGAGGAAGCCGGCGAGCAGATTGCCGAGCAGACCGCTACGGATGTGCTCATCATCGAGGACGAGCCGCTGATCTCCATGGATCTCGAGGCGCTCGTCAAAGGTCTCGGGCATCGGGTTTCGGGAATTGCCCGCACGCATCGCGAAGCGGTTGCTGAGGTCAAAAGAAAGCCGCCGGGACTGGTTCTTGCGGACATTCACCTCGCTGACGGAAGCTCGGGTCTCGATGCCGTGAACGAGATTCTGCTCGGCTTCAACCTGCCGGTCATCTTCATCACCGCATTCCCTGAACGCTTGCTTACCGGAGAGCGGCCGGAACCGACGTTCCTCATCACGAAACCGTTCGAGCCCAATACCGTGCGGGCTCTCGTGAGCCAGGCGCTATTCTTCGGAACGAACGCTCACGTTCCGGACGCATCGTCGACGACGATTGGCGGGGCTCGCGGGCCACGGCTAGCCACTTCGGCTCCGTCTGGTGCGAGAGCCGTGCGCCCTTAAAAGGTGCGACTGCTCATTTTACTCCAGGTCGCCAATTCTTGGCCTCGCCAATTCGTGACATCGTGCCTCGGCTTTAGGGCTTGAAACCAGATGCCGCGTCGTTCAGGCTTGGCAGCGTAGATGCCGGGGACGTCTTTCGAGCAAGCCGGGGGCCTGAAAACCTCAAGGGTGGAGCTAAATGGCGCGTGTACTGGTTGTCGACGACGAGGCGCTCATCGCGATGATGCTGAGCGATCTCCTCACTGAATATGGTCACGAGACAATCGGGCCTGCCCACTCCGAGGGGCAGGCGCTGGAACTCGTGACCTCTACTCCCATCGATGCCGCAATTCTCGACGTGACGCTCGGCGATCACGACTGCTTCGCTGTCGCCACGGCTCTTAACGAGCGCGGCATACCGTTCGCGTTCGCGACGGGGCATGGTGCGCACTCGATGCCGGATGCGTTTCGGTCGCGCCGCACGCTCTCCAAGCCCTTCGATTTCGAGGTCGTCCGGCGTCTCGTCGATGATCTCGTCGCACCGGTCACGCCTTCGTAAGTGGTCTCGTCCGCCGGCTCTGAAAAATTCCCTTACATCTGGGAAGACAGCCAGTGAAGCCTATGTTTGCTGCATAGGTTTATCGGTATCATTCCATGGATCTCGCACATCACGAGCTATCGGAGAACGGATCGCGCGTTGCGCTCGATGTGCTTGTCATCGATCCCGCCGTTGCGCGGCGAGGGACCTACAGCCGGTTGCTTGAGGGGCTCGGATGCACGGTAAGCGTCTTGGGGCCAGGCCAGGAGGCGCTGGAGCGGATTCAGACTGAGGCTCACGTGGCCGTTCTGCTGCGTCTGGACGGCGATGTCGAAGGCCTCGAGCACGTAATCGCTGCGGCCACTCAGGCCGGGGTGCCTGTCGTGGTGATTGCCGATCAGAAGCCTGATCTTTCGCGTATCGACGAAGGCGTGGGCCGCGCTCTCCGTTTCGTACCATCGGCTTTCGAGACAGAGCTGTTGCCAGCCGAAGTTTATTATTTCATCGAGCTTCAACGTCTCAGGACGGAGCTCGGGGACGAGCAGCGTCGTTCGCAAGCGTTGAGGCAGCGCGTCAACGAACAGATCCATCGCAGCAAGAACTTGCTCACGATCCTGCAATCCGTGACGCGAAGAACCCTGCAAGACGGGCTCTCCGTGCCGCATGCCCGGGAGCTTCTGATGGGGCGGCAGGGGACGCTTGCGCGGGCCTATCAACTTGTGGCCGCGTCGGATGGCCATGGAACGGACGTCGCCGACATCGTCGAGTCCGAGCTTGGCAATGTTCTGCACCGGGTTTCTGTGAATGGGCAGGCGGCGCGGCTTTCCGGGTCTGCCGTGCAGACGTTTGCGCTGGCCGTTCACGAGCTGGCGTCCAACGCGGTTCGTTACGGGGCGCTGCGCTCGCCGGAGGGAACGGTGGCGGTTTCCTGGACTTTGCTCGACAACGACGGCGATCGGTATCTCGAGGTCACGTGGACGGAGCGGGGAGGCAGTCCGCCGGCGCCAGCGCCCTCTTACGGATTCGGCCTTTCGCTCGTATCCTCCCTGGGCGGGGCACAAACCTCATCGGGGCCGAATATTACCTTCGATCCCGCTGGATTCGCGTGCCGCATGCGCTTTGCGCACGACGTTCTCGTGGCCGGTTAGCGGTTCAGTCGCCGAGCTGGCGAGGCGTCGTGAAGTGCTCAAGGTGTCCGCTTGCGCTCTTGAGGTCTTTCCAGCTCGCGATGTCGAACGAAAAGACAGCAAGGGCAGCCGTCGGGAACTCCTGCGCAAGCATGGACAATGCCTTGCGGTCGCCCTCGCCGACCAATTCCAGAGCGAGCGCGTGCAGGCCCGGGTTGTGACCGATCACCATCACGTGCGTATCGTCGCTGTCGACTTCTGCGACCACCTCCCGAATGGTATCGGGCGAAGCGAGGTAGAGACGCTCGTCGTAGGTCACGCGTGGCGTCGGCGGGCCTAGTTCTGAGAGCAGGAGCGCGAGCGTGGCGCGGGTGCGAATGGCGTCCGAGCAAAGAACGAGGCTCGGGCGCAGCCTTTCCTTAAGAATGAACTTCGCAACGGCGGGAAGCGCTTTGGCGCCGCGCTTGGCGAGCGGGCGCTCATGGTCATCGAGCTCGGGATTGGTCCAGCTCGATTTGGCGTGGCGGAGAAGGGAGAGTGTCAGCATAGCTGGAAGATGACGATATGTGGTTCCGCGTCAAGGGTTACGCATCCCGCCGTATTCGCAAAAGCTCTGGACTGCTTGCCGAGGCTTCACCAGTCCGATGGACTTTGATCGGCGATGGCGCATCCTCTGGTAAAACTCGCTTAACCAAGCCGTCGGTTCGGAAGTGCTCAACTGGCCGCGGCTGGCGCATCTGTGGCTCGTCAATACGGGGAGCAACAAGATTCATGACCAAACCGAAGACGGGGAAGAAGGCGGGAACGCGCGCGCGGGTCGCCGCGCATCTCACGACAGGTTCCGGCGCACCGGACATCGTGGTGCGCACGCTCGAGAACGCCATCGGTGCGCAGGTGCGCGAGTACAGAAAGCACGCGGGGCTCACCGTTTCGGAGCTCGCTTCGGTCGCGGATATTTCGACGGGCATGCTGTCCAAGATCGAGAACGGCCAGATTTCGCCGTCTCTCTCGACGCTGCAGCTTCTTGCTTCCGCGCTCAATCTTCCGCTGACGATGTTGCTAGCGACCTACGATCGAGGGCGGGGATGTTCCTATGTGAAGAAGGGCGAAGGCGTCGCGATCCGGCGGCGCGGCACAAAGGTGGGTCACAACTATCATCTGCTCGGGCAGTCGCTCGGCGGTGATGTCGCGGTGGAGCCCTACCTCATCACACTCAACAAGGACGCAGACACCTACACGGACTTCCGCCATGCGGGCATTGAGTTTCTCTACATGCTGAGCGGGAAGATTTCGTACGCGCACGGCGAGCGTTCGTACCTGCTCGAGCCCGGCGATTCCATCATGTTCGATTCGTCCGAATTGCACGGACCGGACAAGCTGCACGAACTGCCTGCGATTTATCTCTCGGTCATCATTTACGAGAGGCGCTAGCACCCCCGACCTTGGCCGAGGGTGCCAGAAGTGTGGGCAAAGGCTAGATCTCGCCCTTGATGCCCTTCTCGAAGTACTTGTGAATGATCTTGTCCTGGTTCTGGAGCAGCCAGTCGATGGACGGCTCGTTCGACATGGCCTTGTGGATGGCGCGTGTCGTCGCTTCGCGATGAATGTCGAACAGGATCTTGTGGTCGAGATCCTTGATGGTGGCGACGGAGGGATTCAGCCAGAGCGACACGATGATGCCGAGGTCGTTGGCCTTGTCCTTCGGGATGTCACCGTTGCGCACGGCATCGAGCACGCCCATGGCGGTGGCATATTGCACCGTGCCCATGAGGATGTTCGTGTAACGCTCATTGTCCACCGTGACCTTGCTGACGCAGATCGTGGCCGGGCGAACCATCACGTCGGTGTTGAGGAGGGCCAGCACGCGACTGTGACCTGCAACCTGGTTGCCGAGCAGATTGGCGAAGGCGGTGCCGAACGGGCCATCCATCTCGCCGATGGCAACTTCGGGTTCGGCTGCGGTGCCGGGAGGCCCGCCCGCGACCAATGCCTCACCAATGCGAATGCCAAGGCGTCCGCTCATGTCCTCATCTCCTTTTTCTGTTTAGCCTCGGCGCTCTATACCGCGAATTCGGCTGCGGATTCAAAGAGCCAGTGCGCGAAGCTGTCGGCGTAGCTGCGGAACATCGCGAGTTCATACGTCGGCGCATCGTCGAGCTGCCACATGATGACACCGATGTGGCTCGCATGCGTGATGGCAACGCTTCCTGGTCCGAAAACGCGCGGATGGAGATCGACAGGCACGCCCTTGGCCAGCACCTCGCGGGCGCGGGTGCCCGAGATGCGCACGATCACGCGTCCGTCCGACTGGTCGACGACGGAAGCAATGTCCACGAGCTTGGCCTTGAGCTCGGTTTCGAGGTCTCGCGTGCCGTCGCCCTCGGCGATGGCGAGCCATTGATCGGGGCCGGCCCAGACGAAAGCGATGCCGTTGCCTTCGACGCGACCGCAGCCCTTCGGAAGGTCTGCGCCGTATGCCGTCCGGATGGCTTCGCGCAATGCGGCTTCCTTGCCGCGCACGGCGGCAAAGCTCGCCATCGTCAACGTTTCGCGCGCTTTGACCTCGAGTTTCGAGGTGTGCGGCGGATGCCAATCCATGAATGCGGATCTCGGCGTGAGGGTTTGATTAGCCACGGACGCGTCCTCCTTCGGGATCGACGAACACGGGGGAGACGACTTCGACGAGGATGTCGCCGTTGCGTACGGGATCGTAGGCACGGACGATCTCGCCGATGCGATTTGGGCCGTTCTTCAGGAGACCAAGGCCGATCCAATGACCGTTCGACGGCGAGTAGGCCACTGACGTCATATAGCCTTCGTCGTTGGCGGCCGTTGCCTCCGCGTCGCGCGCGAGGAAGTGGGCGCCCGAGCGCAGGCGAACGGAACGATCGACCGGACGGAAACCGACGAGCGCCGGACGGTCCGGGTTCACTAGGCCGGCACGCTTGCCGAGCGTGTTCCCCACGAAGTCCTTCTTCTTCGCGACCATGCCGCCCAAGCCGACGTCTTGCGGCGTCGTCATGCCGTTGAGCTCGGGGCCGCTGATATGGCCCTTCTCGATGCGCATGACGCCGAGCGCTTCCGTTCCGTAGGAGCAGACGCCGAACTCTTCACCTGCCGCCATGAGTTTGCGGATCAATGCGTCGCCGTACCGGGCAGGCACGCCGATTTCATAGGCGCGCTCGCCGGAGAACGAGAGGCGGAAGAGGCGAGCCTTGATGCCGCCGCATACCGTGATCTCGCCGACGCCAAGATAAGGGAATCCGGCATCGGAGATGTCAAAAGCGGGATCAACGATCTTCTGCAGCAGCGCGCGCGACTTGGGACCCGCGACCGCGTACTGGGCCCACTGTTCCGTTGCAGAGACGATCTGCACGTCCATTTCAGGCCACAGCCACTGGGCGCAGTACTCCATGTGCTGCACCACTTTCACGGCGTTGGCTGTCGTCGTGGTGATGAAGTAGTGGTTCTCGCCGAGGCGTGCGACGGTGCCGTCATCCATCAGGATGCCGTCTTCGCGCAGCATGCCGCCGTAACGGCACTTGCCGATGCCGAGCGTCTTGAGGCCGTTCATGTAGATCTTGTCGAGGAAGGCTGCCGCGTCGGCGCCCTGGATGTCGACCTTGCCGAGGGTCGAGACATCGCAGATGCCCACGAAATTGCGCACGGTGTTGACCTCGCGCGTCACCGTCTCGAGCCAGTCGCGCTCGCCCGGGCGCGGGAAGTAACTGGGGCGCAGCCATAGGCCGGTCTCGACGAACACGCAGCCGTTTTCCTTGGCCCAGCGATAGGACGGCGGGAGACGCGTCGGCTTGAAGCTCTTGCCGCGATGATGACCCGCGAGCGCGCCGAGCGCGACCGGCGTGTAGGGCGGACGCGCCAGCGTCATGCCGGTTTCGGGGATTGAACGGCCCGTGATGTCAGCCATGATGGCCAGGGCGTTGACGTTGGCCGTGCGGCCCTGGTCCGTCGCCATGCCGAGCGTGGTGTAACGCTTCAGGTGCTCGACCGCGCGGAAGCCTTCGCGCTCCGCGAGAACAATATCGCTCTCCGTCACGTCGTTCTGCTGATCGACGAACGATTTGCCCTTGGGCCAGGTCACGCGCCAGAGGGGCGTGATGGCCGTGCTCTCGTCAATGGCGGAAGGGACGGGAACGGAGATCGCGGCATGTCCGCTTTCACCTGCCGCCGCGGATCCGGCGGCGTTGCCGCTCGCAAGCGCTTTCGCCAGAGAGAAATCTCCGGCGACCATGCCAGCGACCGACATTCCCGGAGGAAGTGCGCCGGGCAGGAAGGTGTGCAAGGCGTCGCTCCACTGCGGCTTGCCGCCGACATGCGTCGTGAGCTGGATGTTGGGGTTCCAGCCGCCGGAGACTGCGATGAGATCGCAATCGAGCTCGATGCGGTCTCCGCCCTGGATGCGTACGATGGCGCCGGTAACGCGCTTCTTGCCCATAGCATCGGCGACCACGGCCCGTGCGATGAAGCGCACGCCGTTATCGGTTGCGACGCGGTGTGCGTAATCCGAGATTTCGGGGCGGCTGTCGACGAGGGCGACGACCTCCGCGCCTGCGCGCACGAGATCGCTCACGGTGCTTGCTCCGTAGTCGTTGTTGGTGAACACGACCACGCGCTGTCCCGGCACGACGCCGAAACGATTGATGTAGGTGCGGACGGCGCCTGCCAGCATGACGCCGGGGCGGTCGTTGCCACCGAACACGATCGGGCGCTCGGTTGCGCCTGCGGCGAGTACGACTTTCTTGGCGACGATGCGCCATAGCCTCTGACGCGGCTTGCCGTGGGCGGGCGCGGAAAGGTGATCGCTCACGCGTTCCAGAGCGCCGTAAGTGCCGCCGTCGTAGGTACCGAAGACCGTCGTGCGGCGGAGGATCTTGACCTCCGGATTGCGTGACAGCTCCGCCTCGACGGACTTCACCCACTCGTGCGCGGGATTTCCGCCGATTTCGGACGCATCGTCGATGGCGCGGCCGCCGAGCATGGCGTGCTCGTCAACCAGGATGACGCGTGCGGAGGTGCGCGCGGCGGCTTGAGCAGCCGCGAGGCCCGCAGGTCCGGCGCCGATCACGAGCACGTCCGCGAAAGCGGTCGCCTTCTCGTACGTGTCCGGATCTGCATCGTCGGACGCGCGGCCGAGGCCGGCGGCGTGGCGGATCAGCGGCTCATAGAGCTTCTCCCACAACGCGGCGGGCCACATGAAGGTCTTGTAGTAGAAGCCGGCGACGAAGACGGGCGAG
>JAATOF010003556.1:0-18622 GCA_013170925.1 Podosphaera leucotricha | reverse complement strand
TAGTGTTGGTGTTGGGTAAAATCATGCTTTACTTCGCTGTCATTCATTTTCGATGTCTTACTTTTATCGACGTCACCAGTCACCAGTAGTTCGCGAAATAATAAGAAGAGAAGATAAACATAAGTTGGGGTGTTCACGTTAATTGAAACTGAGTGAGTTAGGTGATCGAAATTGGATGAGAATTTGAGAATCGCTCTTCATCGAATTTTTAGACCGCCAATCTTCTAAGCGCTGATGCTATGACCTCTAAAAAACTTTTTCACCTGCGCAAATGCATCAATATTTCTACATTTAGGCGGATTAGGAGAAACAGGGTAGGACAGACTTGCACGTACATGTACATGTACGTTTTAGAAGTGACCGCCTTGAAAAGAAGATTGTGATTCGTCTCTAACTTCGTCATTGGCCAGGTCACACGACTACAACTTTTATCGAACCAGTAACTATGTCGTATTTGTTTCTGTATGTATAATAAATTAATTAATAGTTTAAGAGATAATTAATTATTATAATGATAACTAGACCCCCAACCTCTACCTCGATTTAAGCTTACTCTTCCTCGAGTGAAGCTACCTCGATTTTGACCTGTAACGGCGCCGCGAAAATTACCTCTAATTGGGGTAGGTGTAGATGTATCACGATATGGACCTCTACCCCCAATCATATGAATAGGACCATTGCCTTGGCTGTCATTTGTACGAGGAGATGACTGGGTGTTTGAAAAGTTTTTACCGGCGACAACTTGTTTATTAGTGAGATTGATGACGGATGATATAGGAACTGTAGAGCCCCTAAAAGGTGAACAACGACCACCAAGAGAGGTCCCACTCATAAATGTAACGTCAAAGAGGACATCTAGCAATACTAATCTAGTCGTCCGAGAGATACCGATGACAATACCTCGAGTTGCGATAGGAACGCGACCGGAATCTTGTACATATACGACCCGATCACCAAGGGCAAACTTTTGGTTCCCAAGGCGATGCTCTGCATCAGAAGGTTTCATAAGCGCGTTCCTAGGCACATTTTTAAACTTCTTATATTCGACGGCTGAATTACTCACCAATGCGGCATCGGCAGCTTGTTCAATAGCCTGAACCATTTCGGGATCAAGCTGTTCAGAATCTAGAGAAACCTTCTCGAAACTCTTTGATTCTATTGACTTGAGCCAAGCGACAATTTCTCTGATCTTTGTCTCAGCAATTTCAGCTGGGTAAAAATCAGTAGCATTGTAACTATTGGCTTGAGCATTACATTGAACTCCCGCAAAAAATTCTGGAAACTTGGTCATATAAGTTACTAATAATTCAATGGCCCTGTGACTATACTCCCAGCCTTTATCAGATTTCTGGGTATAGCCTAGAACCTTAAGTTTCTTTGACTCAAATTTCAAATTTAGTCCAAGATTCAAACGAGAGTTACCTTCCGAAGAGACGACGAAGGACGATGTTATTTTACTTAAGACGAGAGGATTAAGTTGTAACATCTGCGCGACTGAATAAGCAGGGGTATAGAGCAATCCAGGACCGTGATCTCGAATTACATCATGGCCAAAATCAGGTTCTTTCGTTTTAGCTATTGAAAGCCAAATCTCTGCGCAATTATTAAAATGATTGATAACTTCTAAGGGTCGGCCGTAATGATAATAGCTCAAAAAAAACGCTCTCGTCCCAGGTGGAAATTCAACTGCCATCGGAACAGCAGGATGTTCAATAAAGCGTTTGTCTTCACTGATAACTTCATCCACAATAACTTGAGATGCATAATCTGTCTCTATACCGGGGATGCTAGCATATTCTTTAATAGCAGCACCATCATCTGTCTTTCTAAGTCCTTTCAATATTTCAACATGGGTGATCGATTCCACGGTACCGATCAAAATTCCAAGGCGTTTACTATAATTGCTCTCAATCCTCTCGGCTTTCTTGTTGAATTCCTCAATTTCCCGTGGAGTATGAGGCTTCTGGATCGGTTGAGATGACCAATAATCCGAAGGTAAATAATCAAAAAGCTCATCAGAGACTCTGACAACTTTAGCCTCTTGCAAGTATGGGTATCCGACAAAAACTTTCTGACCAAGCTTCATCGTGGCTGTCTTAACATTACTTCGAAACGCAGAATCTTCGAGCGTTATTATCATGCTCTCATTACGGCTTTCTGATTGGAAAACACTGACACCGTGATAACAAAGGGCTGCCTTATAAGGAAGCACTGATAAACTAGGAAATCCCGCAAGAGCAGCATTGCCGAGCTTGACACCTTCCATGAGACCAACATGGTAATCCAATCCTTCGATTGTGGGTAAATCGAAGATATTTTCTACACAGTGGCAGTTTTGAATATTGGGAAAAACTCCAACTAAAGATGAATAATATGTGAAGCTGACTTTGGGATCAAATCTATACTTTAAAGTAACTCCGAATTTATTTCTTTTCTTTTCTTGTTCAGTTAGTAGTCTGTTCTTTGAGGCCATGGCGGCTAACAATCGCTCCTCATCAATAAATGGAATCTTTACCACAGCTTCCCATTCCATTTTCTTACCGTTCATATCAAGTTCGAATTCTCGCGGGTAAAAATCAATTATAGGTGATGCTGGATTAGTCATAAGATCATGGTAGACACTAGGAACAATTTTTTTACTGCGGTCAGGAAGAACTCCCATAAGTTGTTCAAATGGATGGAATGGATGTCCTAATTCGAAGTTGACGTCTGCTTTCAAACCCTTGATAACATCGGAAATCATTGGAGAATAATGATATTTATAGTACCAAGGCCACGAAGCTACGCCCCGATAGTAGTAATATAGAACCCATTGTAGGCCTTGGACGTAATTCTCGCAAAGCCTTGTGAGCTCTTTGTCTTTATTATCCCAATCGAATTTACTGAGATAATAGGAATCTTTCCACTCTTGGAATTTGACTTCATAGAGATGATCCATTTCTGCCTGAGCTTCTGCTTTTGAAACATCATGTATGGGCGCATTATCATAAATCTGTACAGCAGAGCTAAAGGCCAGGTGTAAATTCTCACCTTCATCTTTGACCTCTTCATTTTCTTCAGATGGAGGGAATGATATTTGCATGTGCCGGTCACCATCTTCGCCTTGCACAATCTTCCACTCCAAGAGCAAATTATCAGCAACACCTTGAGCAAATTTTCTGTCACCAGCAGCCAAAGTGTTAGGTAGATCAAGTGATTGATTTGATCGTTTGATTGCATATCCTTTAATTAGGTGCCAGATCTCTTGTTGCCTCGAAGTCATGCTAACCTTAACCTCTGTCTTTCCTCTATCCATTATATCTTCTTTGGCCATTTGCTTGGATTTGAACCATTTTTGATCTGCACTGTCCGATTCGAAAAATCGATACTCGACGTGAGACAATTCTTTGAGCAAGATGGCGAGTCTTTCCATGTTAATTACACCGCCGTCATTAATATACCCATCAATTTTGGGTAAAGTAGTCTTGTAAACCTTAAACATCATAGCTAGAGCTCCTTCATTAATATGTAGACTTGGAAGATTAGGCAAAAAATCATTTCCAACAAAAAAAGCCATGAGAATAAAATCATCAATAATTCGCTCAAGATCGAATTCAATCTTTAGAGTCCCGGGTTTTTTTAGTTCTTGAAACTCCAACTCCAGATATTCGCGAACAACACAAATGTGCATGAGGTAGAAATCTTGATGCTCCAACTCTTTTGCCTTAGTCTTACTAGCACGACCAAACGTAACTTCTTCTCGCAGTAAACAAAAATGTGGATCATGACTTAACAAGCCTAACATGATCAAATCTGCATCGAGACCATATAAGCAATGTCTCACATTAGAATCGTAATCAGGTTGCGCTTTAGCAAGCCGAATATATTCCATTATTTTATGCTCCCCTTCCCCAGGAACTTCGTGTCCTGATAGTACAATTTCGACACCTTGCCAATCAACGTCCTCGGATACCTTCTTACTTATAAAATATTTCAATTGAAGGGTTAATTTATGCATGAATTCAGTCCCTGTGAGTGTTGTCAATTAGGTAACGGTTAATTGGTCATTGATTGTACCTGGTGTAATAGAATTGCTGTCAAAAGGTTCCTGATCGGGGATTTCTTTGCCCTCCCTTATTGCTTTTAACTGGGCAGTTTCAGCGTCAAGTGCGGTTCGAAACCTCCGAGCTCGCTGCTGATTCATCTTTGCTCTAGGTGCTACTCCATCGATTGCCATAAAAAAAAGTTGTTTTGGTTTGATTTTTCCAAATAAAAGTTCAATATAATTAAATATTGCAATAAACATCTGTTCCTCGGTCATTCTGAATGTTGTATCATCTGTATCTTTGTGTGTGCAGTTGTGAATAATACCATTCATGTCGAGATAGAGACAGTCAAACTCAGGTATTCGATTCTCCGCAATCACCTGTGAAATAGCTGGATAGCGCTCGCTCATCCATCTGAAAAATTTGGGAATACCCATATCTGTGAATGTAATCGAACAAAAAATGAATCTATGTGTAGAAGAAAATAATTTGTCGATTAATGTTTATAAAATGTCGTAAGTGCTGCTTGCTCGCTATATGAAATCCTCAATTTTGAACCTGATCGATCTAAATGGTATAAATATTCCTAAATTGGGAGAATACGATGCTTCTGAGAGACCAAACATGAGGCTAGTGTTTAGACTGTCGTGTAATCATCAATGATGTTCGAGTCGTCACTATAAGGGATCGGGCCACCATATTGCTAATCATAAATCACGAATTGACACCCTAAATATGAACGCTATAACAACATTTATGTTTGGCCTGACTAATTACAAGTATTAATTGACTGCTTCACTATAATCAAATGGAGGATTTGATCAACACTTACATGTAGATATAGTTCGGGGGTTAGCTTCAGTCCTTCCGTATACCTGCGCAACCTAACAGCAATATTAATTCCATAACTTTACATTGGAAATACTCTATCACTACACATTAGGTGATGGACTATTACGAATTTGAGATTCAGAGTGCTATCGGGGGATTTAATGATTTCTTTTTACGAGTAAAAGGAAAGCTACGAAAGAATATGGCACATCAAAAGCCACACTCAGAAGAACGCCGGATATCTCAACGACACCATTAGCGATTGTGCCCTGAGCAGGAGAATTTTTTGGGAAATTGAATCCGTGAGGAGGTTTTTAAGACAAAGAGCGTCAGCGCAATTTCGACAGAAATAGAACTGGAAACAAGCTATTCTAACGAGGAAAATAAATCTCATCGAGATTATTGAACACTTCATCAATGGTTATTTCACCGTGTAAGACGAAGTAATAAGAAGATTAGCTTTTGTGGCATAGAAGACTCTGTGATCCAAGTGCTGAAAACTTTATGGGGGTGATCAAGAATTTAGTTGGAATAGAGTTAGATGTCTCGGACGATGAAACTCTTATATTAAAAAGCATGTGTCAGAGGAAAATTGCTCAAATACACCACAAACCAGCGCCTATCTCGTACGAACAATATGAATGGAGGATGGCATTTCTATTTGCGCACACTGAGCCCCATTTCATTGAAAGGCATGGATATTTCTGCTTAACAACTGAAGATAACCCACGGTTCCGAATAGTTCGCACGCTGAAGAATAGGGCTATAGATGAGTTGAAACGAATACCCTCCGGTGTACACTCGGAACTAAGGCCGAGTTGCAATTTGAAAATAAAATGAATCACTATCGACGGCAAAATCCAAGAATTTGCAGCTCAGCAAGAAATAGAGGCTGTTTCATTGGCACTAGAAAAATAATACCAGAATGGAGTGTCAGAGTGAGGCATTAAATTTGTGCTGAAAGCGACTCGTTCTTGCGCAATCCCGACGAAATTCCCATCATTATTCTGAAAATTCATGTTAGAAATTACATGCTTTACTCTAAACTATACATCTTAAAGGTAGGTAAAAGAAAATTATACACCATAGCAGTTATACTGGTCAAATTATGACCATCAAAAAGCAGAAAACCTGAATTGATTATTTGTAGATACTTGGTACTCTATATAATGCTAGCTTTCCAATAGCTGGTGAAAATTTTAGAAGTAAACGGAAAAAGAAGAGTGCTCCTAGGTTAAAGAGACACAAAGGACAGACTCGTATGGCCTTTGGATGGAGGTAAATTTTTATCACTACGCGTGGTCGTAAATGAAAATACGAGCCAAGAAAGCTACCCAAAGACCGCATGGAAGTTATTGTTCATCAGTGCTCGAAGCGCCTTCGTCGGTTGATGATCAGTTGGCTCAATTATTAGCTGACATTGATGTCGCTGGGCAGAGTTTGGAGAAAGTTTTTGAAACACGGTTACTGGGAGGAATTTCAGACCATCGTATGGGAAACCAGATATAATCCTTGATGTAGCTACCTTCCATACTGCTCGAATGGAAATTTACGAGGACCACTTTCGTCAAAATAGTGATGATGATGAATTATTTAAAGCTTTAACAACTCATCATGATCTACAAAGACATATATATTTATATCAACATCTGACGAACTATCTTTCAGGCAAGGATTAAAAGGGCATAGTGGATAAAGTTATGAATGATGAGATTCAGGAATGTGTTTCCCACAACACGCTCGATTTTTTCACCACTACTTCAGATGGAAGAGGGCGCCTTGTTATCTTTACGTGGGTTTACAAGTCAAACGTAGCGTTTGATATGTATAATGCGAGAATCGTGGTAAGAGGGTTTATTCAAGCAACAGAAGTGGATTTTAGTAAAACATCACCGACAAAAGCCCAGTCAGCAAGCTGGCAATTCTTCATGGCGCTAGCAGATTTCAAAAATTAGTATACCCTAAAGACTGACAATACATTGGCATACTTCGGGGGAGAGCTGAAAGAAACGATCTTTATGAAGCGATCTCCCGTCTTTTAGAGTTCTTAAATCAGAATCCAAGCTTGGTAAGAATACTCGACTACACCGAGCAGAATACAATAAAATTGAATAAATCATTGCACGGGCTAAACTATTCAAGAAACTACCGGCAGACTAAAGTGAGGGAAATCATGGGATGACATGATTTCGAGCACCTAGATACCGATAATGCGATCTACCAAAATCGCAGAAGAGAAATAATTGTGGCGTATATGTCGACGATTTCGTATTTTTGGGTCTAGTAAGCGCGACCTTGAGGACTAAGCTAGTGTTAAACAGATCTGGACTTGGATGTCTTTCAGGGAAGAAGAATTGATTGATTCTTTAGAAGTATCTCTCTCTGCTTTATATACAAATTTTCTCGTATTCCTAGTTCCCTCAAATCAATGGAAGGTCCCCCTCAAATCCGAACACTCTCCCTTCTCTCTCAGAACAGACTGAATATGAAATCTAATCTTAAAAGTCGTATGAAAGATATGTTTAGCGCCAACCATTAGGAGAATCAGACGCAGGAAGTAGCAGTATAAATAAAAGTACAAATTTGTAGATGACCGGGATACACGAGTACAAACAGTTTCGGAATAATATAGGGAGATAAATATATTACACAATTAGTACCATTTTACTGTACCCTAGGGGTAAAGAACGTCAGCGGGTCAGAAGAATATGGGTCAACAGGGACAGCTAAAGAGCTTGAAATTGCCGCCCCTTTCGTATCAACAAGCCAAAAATTTAATAAAGATAAAAAGATCTTAGAGTAACAAATAATTTTCAACTAGCGACCCAAAGTTACTTACGATAATTTATGGTCCTCAAAGTACTGTCTTAATCCATCATGATAGAATTTATAGTAGCAAATCGGGTATTAAGGTCAATGGGAACTGTTCTACGGCGCTGAGTTAAATTATAATTGGTCTGGCTTTTTAGCCTGTGTGTGAATTTTTACCTGTAAATCTGCAACTTTCGTGTTGAGAGACTCGACGATACGACCTGTCTCGTGAAACTCTCACCTCATGAACCATTTTCGGGGAGAAGTCGGAAACTGAGAATTCCTAACGTGCTTAATTCCTTGACATACATTATGGGAGCTACGAGGTGAATCATCCGGTGTAAATTAGTTCTATGAGGCGTCGTTGATGGTCGCTCCATCTGCCTAGGAAGTTGTGATGAGTTCAAGCCTTTATCTGGGTTCCACGGAAATATATCAGCGACTTTTCAGCCGGAGCGAAGCAATCGATCATTGAAAGTATCTATGCGGGCAAGGTCGTATCAGGGAACAAATCTCTGTTTCTTCACTGCTGCCGCATCATCGAGTTGTACTGGTTCGGAAATCTGAGTGCGATACCTTAACTTCAATGGGGAATAAAAACCCAATTCCAAAGATTGATGAACACGACTCGAGTGAGCTGGCAAAGCTAGTGGCTGAATATTTTTATGCTTGCATAGCCATAGCAACTTGTACGACTGCAATGGCCAACCATAATCAAAAGACGATGACTACCTGTTTCTGGTCTTGTTCCTAGGATAAAGATGTCAAGCCACTGAATTGCAATAAAATTGTTTGTCCATCAATTTTCAGGTCTCGTAAAACACCAATCTGGTGTTTTCTCTAGGAATAAGGTATTTTGTGGGTTGTCGCCCTTAAATATAACGAGGGGTCGAATGAAACCCCCGATGGCGCGGATAGTCTCAACTATCAACACTCACTCTAGTGATTCGGAAGATTTAACATATGTTCGTCTTTTCTGAGAGCTGTCAAATACTTGTAAGTTCGCACAAACAACAAGTACAATACCGTGCTCTTCGGTATTCCGTAGTTTTTGTTGCTAAATATCATAGCGACTTTGCATCTCCTGAAATCGGGGGAGAGTTTACATTTTCTACCAACACGTGATTTCATCTATAGGCTACGACAAATAGCTATTTTCTGTTGTGATCTTGTGATCTGCAACTTTATGCAAGGCTCGGCATATTAGCGTAAGCTCGGGTACATGGGGTCGTGCACTAGGCTTAGAGCTAGGGTACGCCCGACTTGGAAGAAACTTCTACTCATCCTGCTCGGGTATGTATTGTATTGGGTATTTCTCCCATAACTTGGTCAATCGCTGCTAGGCTTCATAAAAATTCTTCTTAGAAGCATGACCCTGTTGACGACGCCTAATAGAGGATTCACACAAATTATATATCTTAGCAGTGGTTCGGACTGATAATTCATTGTCGAATTCTAGATTACAAAGAGCACCTTGAATCATAGATTCCTTATGAGACATTTTGATTATTTACGAGTGCCACGCCCACTTTGGTTTTGGTTTGGCTGCAGGCTCATCAACTAATCATATTTCACCCAACTTTAAAAATTTCAACTAAAAAAATAAAAATGATCAATTGGAAGCTGTCTGTGAATATAAGTCATAATCTTAACAATCAGGTAAGAGAGGCCCAAAAGTACCGACAACGAGATGTTTAGTCATTAAAAATATTTCCATTAGTCTCTCAAACTAGATTATTTTATGGTTTATCATGAATGATTGCAGAAGCTGCTTGAACGTGAAAATGATTTAGGTTGTAGTACTCGATTTTTGTGTTACTCCCTAATTATTATCTTATTTTATCTTCATTTGTAAACATAACTCTAACATCAACTCTTCATGTTGCGAAATGAGGTAGCCATCACAAGACAGCCAAGAGCTCGTGGATAATGGATTTAGTAAATTCAAAAAATCAAGGTTCATTTACAAGTAAGTATTCAAGATCGACCGTATAGTTAGTTCCTAGCCACTCAATAAAATGCAACAGTACAAATTCAAACAGTGATATTTCTACGAATAATGATTACAATTCCCATTCATTAAGCATGGAGCTTACTACAGGGGCCGCAGCTACTTCTGCCGCTTTTTTTGTCCCCTCTTCAGCCAAATTACTTTCCTGTTGGGCTTGTATCATCGCCTCAAGGCCATTTGCAGTCATGATACTCTCTACACCACCACTAAATCGTTCAATGGAGTCAACATGGACCCGCTTTCTAGGGCGATTGGATCTAATGCAATCTAGTTTATATTTGAGTTTTTCATATTGAGCTTCTAGTTGTGCTGCCCGAGTATTGGCCTCTACGATAGCCTCACCTACTTCGATTTTTTACCGGCAGCTGATACAGCCTCGATAGTTAATACCCATTCGCAGTCTTCGGGGGATTTTTGATATGTCTTTCTTTTCTTGGAGCTTGCTAGCACCTGTGAGTTTGAACAAACCCCCAAGGCGATTTCTGTAGAAACATTTAAACGATCACAAGTACTCCTAAAGAAATCAAAAAAGGCATTGAGATTTTCTGAAGTTGCTGCCCTTGCTCTACTAGCTTCGATTTTCTTACCATCACAACTGAAGAAATTTTTAGGTGAATTAATTGAATTTAGAGCTGTAGAATTTATATTTTTGGGTACGCGAATGGTATCCCCTTGAGCTAATCAGTTCACCATTCGAAAGCTAACAAGGTCTCCAACGACTATAAGTTGACTATAAACTTACTTGACAGAATTGGCACTTGCTCAAGGCTCTCCTGGCCTGGTACCGTCCCATTAACAATTGAAAGATCTCGTTCAACGAGTGCTACCGGTTGCCGGTGACTTCGAACCCCTTAGAAAAAACTTGATGAACGATTTTTTTTGAAAGGAAATTCAAATTTAAAGGCTATTAAATGCAAGACAATCGAAAATTTCTGAGTTTATTGGATCATTCAGATGAAGAGTTTGGTGGCTCTTAGTGCTGGATAAGCATGAAAGTCTTACTACGGATGACTTTTTATGAGAATTCTTCGGTATAAAAATATAGATTCGTTTTCCAACATTTGACACCACTGCTTGGTTTTTCTGTGTTTGGACTCCCAAAGCATCTTATCGATGTAAGGTCAGTGATTTTACAACGCCAACTAGTGCTTTACTTTTGAGAATAAAAACTTCCTCACCTACTATACCCCGTCTAGGCTCAAGGGCATTTTAGCATAAATTAGTAAGGTCACCTGGCAGACAGCTGATCTTCATTCCCTCGATAGAGCTAAAACCTCAGAGAGCCGACTATTCGTAATCAACTACTCGACCTATACTTTTACAGACGAGATTAATAAAGATGAGGCGCCTGAAGCACCTAGATCATTAGGACCCTAAAAATATCAATGAGTCTGACGCGATTTGTTCTATGATACAAGAACTCCGAGATCTCTTAGGTTCTGCGCGCAGCTATGGAGTGGGAGAACGTAGTGCAGGATACTCATGGAAGAGCCAAGCCGACCCTTAGTAATTGACAAGAAAAATAGGTTAAGTTTAGCTATATATAGTTATTGGGCACTCTAACTTTGTCAAGGGTGCAACTGAAATTTACACAGCACTAATTATTTACTCTAGAATATTACTTTTAAAAACATGTAGAGTCGTAATTAGCTGTTGGTCCATAAGCCGAATCTTATTTGAGAACTTATTTACCACTGTGTAGTTACTTATCGGATCTTTCAGTCATTGAGAACCCAATCCTTCCTTTGATATTGTCTGTGACCGAAAACTGTGAATTCGGATCCATCGGCATACGTTTCTATGGCTTAGATTCGTAGAGAGAGTGTCTGAGCCTACCAATTTCTGCCCGGAGTGCTGCCTCTTGCGTCGCTGATAGAAAGCATCTACGCATGGCTTTGGAACGATTTTCTATCTTTTCGATCTCTCGCTAAGCTTCAAAATACGTCCTGAAGTTTCCTTAGTATTAATAAATACTTTTCCATCAGTGATGGACAATTCAGTTGGGTCGGAAGGGTTACAGGCCTCTTGGAAACTTGTGAGAGATTGAGGACCTTACTAGGGTTGTGTGATGGGCTGTCACCAAAACAATGGAAACAAAGTATGCTGGCCGTAATACAGTCTATTTTCTAATTATCTAGAAACAATAACTATCTGGGCTGAGGAACATATATACATGTAGCTTTACCCCAGGGTGATTCCTATCCGCCAATTGAGAGATGATTCACGGTACCGAAACTGTTCATCGGCGATTCATACGGAGAAAATCATCTGAGGCGCAGCCTGTAACATTACCGCCCTTCCACCTTTTTTAATCTTTTTTTTTATGCCTTTTTCCTGCTGACCCCGTTCGAGCACCAACATCCTCTCCAACATTATCACCTTTTCCATACTTTGACTCGAATATATCCAGAGCCTCAGTTTCGTCCAGATTAATTCTCAGCTCCCGATTTGGTTCCTCAAATTGTTTCCATTTAACAAGAACTTGCCTTGTAAAATATTGTCCTCGACGCCTCTTTTCCGCACGTAAAATCTTTTCTACAATCTGCACTTCCTCTCGCAGAGAATTCAGCAGCGACGGAGGTTGCATATCTCTTAGCTTCTGAGATGGCAATGGGTTTTGAGGATCCCTCTTTAGTAAGTCAACGTGGAATTTGGGCCAGATACCTGAAGGAACGTCTAGTTCAACGACATGTGGTGAAACAACTTTGATGACCCTATATTTTGCATTGACCCATGAAAGTTTTTTTAATAGTTGGGGCGTGCTGATATTTTTTAGATTTAGCCATACATGGTCGCCCTTCTTGTATCGTTCCTGAGGTGATCTCTTCTTATTAGCAGAGGATTCCATTCGCTGCTGAATTGAAGCCATTGCAGCTTGTGCGTATTCTTGTCCTTCTCTTAGCCTTTTAACGAAATCGTTAGCCCTTTTTGTTGGATCCGAGGCTTTTGTTTTTTTAGCTGGTACTTGATCTATCGGGTCAGCGTGATGACCATGTGTGAGAAAAAAAGGACTAAGGCCAATTGCTGTATCTCGATTGTTTAGGGCTAACATTGCCATTGGGAGCATTGATCGCCATTCAAATTGCGCATAAGAAATAAAAGCTCGTAAATATGCGAGGATTTCTTGATTCATTCTTTCTGTGCTCCCTTCTGTCTGAGGAAGGAAAGCCGTTGAAAGGCGTTGTTCAATTTTGACCAATTTGCACAGGTGGGACCAAAAATCTCCGACACCAATTCGAGCCACGATCAGAAGTTATCGATGAGGGGAATCCATGATAACGGTAATGACACTGGATAAATATTTCTGCGAAGCTCTCTGCAGACATTGAAACCATAGCTTCGAGCGTGCAACTTTTTAGTAACCTATCGGTTATAACCATGAGGAATCGCGGTTCATCTTTTGATTTTGCTGGAAGATCTGTCATAAAATCAATTGATAACTCAGAGTGGAAACGGTCCGGGATGAGCAGCGGCAAAAGGAGCCCTTTCTTTCTTTCTCTCCAAACGTGGGATCGACCGCAGACGTCGCAATTTTTACAAAATGTTCTCACCATTGAGGAAGCGCCCGGCCAGAAAAAACTTCTTGACAAGATTACATAAGTACTATCTCTACCAGGGTGTCCGGTGACATAAGAATTATGGGTTTTTTGAATCAAGGTGGTTTGTAGTGGTTCCCAATTTGGCACCCACACTCTATTTCTAAATCGAAGCGCACCCATTTCATCAAAATCGCATTCTGAGATTGCAATTTTAAGGTTAAGATTTGATGAAAAATTTCGTTCTTCGTTCTTAAGTGATTTGTACATTGCTTCAAAATTAGTATCCTCGATGCAACCTCTATCCCACAACGGCTGGAGTTCTGGCTCTTGAAATATTTGGCATCCAGAAGGTATGATCGGTGAATTTTTGTCAAGAGATGGAGTGGGGGTAACTGAAACTGAAGTAATTCCAGCATTGATTAATCTTTCATTTGGGCACGATGATTCCAAATAAGAATCTTTTATTAACTGCATTTCGCGGCTTGTTAGTCTTTCGTCTTCAGTGTTGCCCGGCATATCTTGTTCTCTTCTTGACAGCGCATCTGGTCGTGCTGAGTTTTTGCCAGCTCTAAATCTTAGCTTGAAATTAAATTGAGAAAGGGTACTGCTCCATCTGACTTGTCGTTCGGATAGCTTTTTGGTTGTCATGAAGTATTCTAAGTTCTTATGGTCTGATAATACCAGGAAAGGGTCTTTTAATCCCATGAGCTCGTCTCTCCATTCTTCTAAAGCCGAAACCACAGCAAGTAATTCTTTATCATGAATTTCATAATTACTTTCTGCTGGAGTAAGCTTCCTTGAGAAGTAGGCCACTGGTCGTAAGACTTTAGCCTGATCAAATTGAGATAGACAGGCTCCCATCACATATCCAGAACAATCAGCTTCGATCACCGTTCTGTTGTCAGGATCATAAAGTGCCAAAACGGGAGCTGTGGTAAAGAGTTCTTTTAGGCGTTCGAATGCTTCGTCATGTTCTTTGAGCCAAAGAAAAGCCTGGTCTTTTTTTGTTATTTTAGTTAAAGGTTGTGAGATTTCGCTAAAATTCGGGATGAATTGTCTATAAAAATTTGCAAACTCGAGAAAACTTCGTACTCTTTTTTTACAGTAGTAGGAATATTCCAGGATTTTACCGCTTCAACTTTCTGAGGATCGACTTTGATCCCCTCACCAAAGCTAATGATGAATCCTAAGTATTTAGTGCTCTTAACGGCGAACTCGCATTTTTAAATCATCTGAGGCGCAGCCTGTAACAGGTTGAAGGGGTAGAGAGCAGTAGCTCGCCAGTCACTACGAATGACTTGTGATGAGACATCTTTTTCTTGATGTTGTAGTATGCTATAATAGAGCGCGGTTCCTTGACGGGTGCTGCGCTATCAAGAGCCAACAGCTCCGAAATCTGACCCTAGTATCTTGGCCCATAAGAGATGTTGTAGTTCACGAGCATGTAGAAACTAGAGATTGATCGTGTTATTCTCATATTTCAACATTAATTCTATGCTGACATGATTGGCGTGGCTGCCGAGTATCAATATTCGTGGACGTTGTAGAGTACTAGCAATATCAGGTAGCTCAACGTGTCACTGATTCCATTTGAGACAACTAGAGGTTTTTCCCGCTTTTCCCTCTAGTTGGTATTTACGGAAGAGGTCACATGTCGCAAGGCGGTTACTTCGAGTGGTATTTGCAAATGAAATCTGAATATGAGTGTTCCAACGTCAAACTGAGTCATTCTACGAAACATAAGATTTCCGTCGTCATTAGTGTCATAGCCTTAAGGCTGCATACACAATAAATGCTTTAAATAAAACAAAATAAGTCCTAAAAGGCCCAACAAGCATGCTAATAGTTTGTTACAAATAATTTTGCCACCAATTGGATGATTGTGATCAATGGAGCCCTTCGCCCTAATTCTCTGGGACGGTCGTGAGGGTTCCCTACAGAAAAGGTGCTGGGGATGGTGATGACGAGGCAAAGCCGACCGAAACCCGCGTGGATGAATGAGGATTCTAATGGGGAGGTCAGTGACTCTTCTTGGCTATCTCAAATTTGTGAATATACTGAGCATTTACAGCCGCCGGCAGCGCGATAGAGTGAAGCGTTCGACTTTGCCGGCCGAGCAGACATAATGCCGTCATGTATATTGACATGCGACGTCGATTTTTATAAAAAGCAGGGGCAACGTGATGGGGTATACCTGTCTGGCAACCACTGGTAGAGCCAGCACTTTAACTTTACATTTGGATTGGTCGTGGCGTTTACTATCATCGATGAGTCTAGCGACAGCTACATATGACCTATATACATGTCGTACCAGCAGGCATTGAATGGCTCCCTTGACTCGGGATAGTATTGAAAAACGCAACTCAAGTTCTAAATCTTTTGGCATTAATAGCTAAGACTGAGGGAGCTGGACTTCGATTATGGTACTTCGTTACAGAGACGAAGAGCTTCTTCAAGGGCAACATCGTCCGACGCCCGTGGTATAAGAACTTCCCTCCTTGAGCTTTCCAAGAATGTGCGAGGGATTTGATCCTACATTCTGTGGCTGTGATAAGCAAAATGCTCAAATTTCAGCTATCTAAAACTTTTGGTCTACCGCTTTAGTTCAACGTCGCTTTCGACATGCGAAGGGAGTCAGTCGAAAAAAGCTCGCAATGAGACATCACAATGACGATGCTTTGAAGGAATTATTTTTCCCTTATACGACACTACTAAATAAGTCCACTATGATGGTATAAATGAGTTATATACTTATGGTGCTATACTCATATTTAGTTTGATTTGTGGAAATAATGCACCATTCCCATAATAAATAGTTTGATTCTATCAAGACTTTATTTCATGACTCGTGCAATCTGATTACATTAAATATTAAATGATGCTCTATAAATTTTGCGATCAATTTTATTTATCCCTCGGATGAAATATTAGACTACCTATCATTACCATGTTAAAATATTACTTAAGTATCCTTAGTGATCTGTTCTCCTGAACTTTCACGGAAAAAGTTTGTAACTCCAGTGGTATAACCTAGGTCATATCATAGAAGCAGAAAGATGAAGAGCTCTCTCATTTTTGCCTTAATGGCCTCTATCTACGCCTCTATCGCCCTGGGATCCCTTTCACCCTTGCACAAACGTTGGAGCCACTACTTTCGTCCTGAAGACGGATTTAATTGCGATGGGAGACAATATAAATCCTATGATGCCAAGAGAGCAGCGTTAGCGGCCAATGTGATAGTGCATCATCAGAGACAAGGTACACCAAACAATGCACAGTACCCAATGGAATATCAGGTTAATGAAGATCAATATCCGAACCACAGGGAACCGTTCTACTTATTTCCCATGGTCTCGGATGGCACCTATCCTGATAAAAGTAGGTCGTCGATAAACTATCAGAGACAAAATAGATGACTAAACAGGTTGCAGTTCAATTTTTCGACTTTGTCTTAGTGGATGAATTATTTTCTGTTGCAGATACTTTAACCTCGGGCCATGAACCGTGCACTTTAATCAAAGGAGCATTACTAAGTAAGAACACGAATTTACATACAAACACCTGACATGTACGCTTGTCATTATCATTTCAAGCTAGATTTCATGGGTTATTCTAACTTGGGAGATCGACCGAAAGGTGAATGCATTTGAACGACCTCGTCTCCTTAAAGGATAAATAAATGTATATATACAAAATCATGCCTTAATTATAAGGCTATAGCAATAGAAAAGGGTGGAGTACTGAAACTTTTATTTTGGGGAGCAAAAGGTACTTACCTAATTACCATAATATGACAGCTTCGAGCCACCTAAAAGATCATGCATGCGCTTGAGCGTCTCGATTTGCATATACATTCTGGGTAAGTAGACGACACACGTTGCAATATTAGGGTCTGAATTGTCGTCTATTTCGCGCAGCCAGGAATATCATAGAACTTGCTGACTCGATTGAACCGACTTGGTAAAAGTATATTAGCAGCTAGTAGATAAGATAAATTAGAATGGTAATATTGTGATATACTTACACATACAGCTTTATGTCTCAAATACATGGACTTTATCATCCAACCAACGCCAACAACAACCTCAGTGCCTGCCTGATACATGAGAATAATGAAGGGCTCTGCGGCCATCGCAGTCGTAGCGTCACTCTATTTGTTTCTGTGCGTCGGATGGGCGACATCTTTGAGCAAACGTGGTGAAGACTACTTTCGTGTCGAGGACGGGTTCGATTGTGCCGGCAGGAGCTACGCAAGCTTCGATGCCAGAGCTGCATCGTTGAGTGCTGGTGTGATAGTGCATCGAGAGAGATATGAGCAGGCTGAAAAACAGACATACCCCCAGCTATTTGAAGTTGATCAAACTAAATATCGACAATTCCGCGCACCATTCTACATCTTTCCTTTGGTCAAAGACGGCTCTTATCCCGAGATAAGTAGGTGTAAGAATGCGTGTTGTTTTCTGATGGCTAATATGATGGGTCCAGGCCAATTTACCGACTTCATCCTCCTTGACAAACTTTTTAATATTGCAGATACTCTAACGTCTGACTTCAAAAGTTGCCTACTCGTTCAAGGTGCATTCTATCAGCAAGGATAATGGCAATAATCGGCTGTAGAATTACGAGGAAAGAAAAAAAATTGAATGTTAATTTGTTTGTTTGTCAGTTTAGGCCCCGGGTGTCAGAATCTCTTAATCCCTTGGACGTGATATGTTGTGACGAGAGCGTTACTTGACTGTAACTTCAGCGTGAACCTGGGAAAGTAACGTGAGGAGGAATTTCGGAATCAAGATAGTAAATTGAATCAATAAACTAAAATATCTGGATAAGAAAGTAATATACAAGACACAAGTCTGGAGATCTAATAAATGGGCAGGAAAGGCACTGTTATAAACGCCAGACTCTTCATTCCTACAGTCTCTCATCATACGCAAACCCGGATGCCATAGAATATTGTAGAGCCAAGAAGATTGCAGATAACTTCATGTTTCTAGCAGATTCCACCACATGAACTAACAAAACCATGCAATTGGTGGAAGGATGTAAATTAGGATCATCACAGTCAACAGATTACTAATCAAAGAAAGCAGCCGTGACACCGGGCTAAGCCCTATTTTCAGATCGATCAGGAACCCTTGGAGCCGGCAGTTAAATGCCCAAACGAGACTAGCGCGTTTTGTTGGAAATGGAGACGCGATGTGTTTTGGAACTTCTTGATCTCCATTTCGTGTAGGTTCCCAACAAGACCTAGTATATCTTGCTTGGATTATGAGTTGTAACAACTTGGTGTTTCAAGTTATTCTGGGTATTATAAGTGGCTGAGTCATGGGGTAAATAGGAGTTATTTTGGGATTGGTTCGCCTAGATGGCTCCACAATCCGCAGCATTGTGGCTTTGACTGAGTC
>JAATOF010003551.1:0-14476 GCA_013170925.1 Podosphaera leucotricha | reverse complement strand
GGCGCTTGGACCAGCACTCACTGAGATTCGGGCAGCCAGCTTCCTCGCAGACCGTGACGAGGCCATGCTCACGGACGATGGCGTGCGTTTGTTTCAGCTCAGGCGGCGACACGAGGCGCACGCGAAGCCATGGCGGAAGAGGCGGCCGCGGATTGTCCGGCCGATTGGCCTTTTCCGGATGCCGCGGCGCACCAGGCTTGCCTCGCGTATCGACAATCGTGACCATTCACGCCTCGGTGTGAGGATTCTCGCAATTCTGGCCTGAACCTAGCACGGGACGCCCGGACCGCGCGACGGCGTTTTACCGCCATGGGCTTGGACAAAAGCAGGAGCGGACATGCGCGGGCTGTTCGCGCACTACAAAAGAAAAGATCGCGCCGGTCCCGATGATCCGGCGCGATCTCCACGTGCGGGAAGTCAGCGACTAGGGATGCCTAGGCCACCTTCTCGCCCATCGGCAGGTGCCGAACCCGCTTGCCTGTCGCAGCAAACACGGCGTTCGCGAGAGCCGGAGCGAAGGGCGGCAATCCCGGCTCGCCGACGCCAGCCGCATTGCGGCCAGGCTGCGGATCCACGATGTGCACGTCGACCTTCTTTGGGAAGTTCGACATTCTCGCGATGTTGTAGTCGGAGAAGTTCGACTGCTCGACGGCTCCGTTTTTGAACGTGATGCCGCTGTAGAGCCCATGCGACATGCCCATCACCGCTGCGCCCTCGAGTTGCGAGCGAATGCGCTCCGGATTGACGTAGAAGCCGCAGTCCATGACCGTGACGGCGTGCGGTACCGTGATCGTGCCGTCCTCCTTCACGTCGACGTGCACGACAGTCGCGACGTAGTTGTGCCACGCTAGGTGTGCCGCAAGACCGAGGCCTTGGCCCTTCGGCAGCTCCTTGCCCCAACCCGCCTTCTCGGTTGCGAGATTGATGACGTGCTTCAAGCGCGCCGTCTCGATCGGGAACGACTCGTAGGGATCGCCGTAGTGCCAGAAGTCCTCGGGGAAGCCCAGCGCTTTAGGATCGAGCGTGCGATCGGACCCGATGAGTTCGAGCAGGAAGTCTCTCGGATCCCTGCCGAGCTGATGGGCCGCCTCGCAAATTGCCGATTGTACCGCGAATGCTCGCGGAATGTTCGACACGGAGCGGTACCAGCCGATGCGCGTGTGGGCGAACGCCTTGCCGTTCTCGCAGCGGAGGTTCGGCACCTCGAACGGCGCGTTCACGAAGCCCATGCCGTACTCGATGTTGAACTGATATCCGCTGTCGGGTGCGAACGTCGAGACGATGGACGGCGCAACCGTGCGATGGCGCCAACCGGACACCTTGCCCTTGTCATCGAACGCCATGTCGATGCGCTCCACGGACACCGTGTGATAGAAGCCGTGACGCATGTCGTCTTCTCGCGTCCACTGCAGGAGCACCGGAGCGCCGCCGAGCTTCTGCGAGATGAGCGCCGCTTCGATCATGAAGTCCCACTTGGACTTGCGGCCGAAGCCGCCGCCGAGCAACGTGACGTGCACGATCACGTTCTCGATCGGCATATTGAGAGCTTTGGCGATATCCTCACGCGCGCCATAGGGACTTTGCACGGGTGCCCAGAACTCGGCCTTGCCATCCTTGATCTGCGCGACACAGACAAGTGGCTCCATCGCCGCCTGCGACAGATGCTGCATTTGATACTCGCCGGAGAACGAGCTCGATGCACTCGCGAGCGCCTTGTCGAAGTCACCTTGGTTGCGGATCACCTTACCCGGCTCGGATGCTGTCTTCGACATCTCCTTGAAGTATTCGGTCGTATCGTAGCTGGCATTGGCGCCATCATCCCATTCGATGCTGAGGGCATCACGACCGAGCATTGCGGCGTAGGTGGAATTGGCGAGGACCACAATACCGCCGAGCTGCGCGAATTTACGCGGCACGTCGTACACACCCTGCATCTCGAAGACGTCCTCGACGCCCGGCGTTTTCTTGGCTTCCGCTGCGTCGAACGACTTCAGCTTACCGCCCAGCACGGGAGGGCGCGAGATGACGGCGAACTTCATCCCTGGGAGGCGAACGTCCGCACCGTAGATCGCCTTACCCGTGGTGATGTCGTGCAGATCGGTGATCTTGGTTTGACCTTTGCGCATATAGGTGAATTCGTCGGGCGTCTTGAACAGCAAGGTCTCGCGCGCCGGCACCGGCAACGCCTGAGCTGCTTCCGCCAGCTCGCCGAAGCCGAGCTTCGTGCCCGTTTCCTTCTTGTCCTTATCGAGCTGCACGACGTGATGCGCCTTGGCCCGACAGAGAGCTACATCAACGCCCCATTTCGTGGCGGCCGCCTGCTCGAGCATCTGACGCATGGCTGCGCCACACTCGCGCATGGGCTGGATGTAGTGGCGCATCGAGCGCGAACCGTCGGTGTCCTGGTTGCCGTATAGCGGTTCGTCTCCAACAGCCTGCTCGATGACGACACGCGACCAGTCCGCCTCCATTTCGTCGGCGACGACCAGCGGCAAGCTCGTGCGCACGCCGGTTCCCATCTCCGAGCGATGGGCCAGAATGTGCACGGCGCCGTCCGGCTTTATGGAAACGAACACGTGCGGATCGTTCGATCTGCCGTAGCCGTGTGCCATGCTGGCGCCGCCCGTCGGATACGGCGTCAACGGCTCACGTGCGCTGGCTTCCGGAATACGGACAGCAAGAACGAATCCGGAGACGGCCATAGCGCCGCCCAGGAACTTGCGGCGGCTGACGTTTTCGATCGTGGCAGAAGTCGATACGGCGCCCTGCTCTGCCTTGCGTGCTTCTTCCTTAAGATAATGCAACATGGCTCAGACTCCTTCCGCAGCAAGGCGAACAGCCGCGTGGATGCGCTGATAGCACCCGCAGCGGCAGAGGTTTCCGCTCATATCCTCGACGATTTCGTCGTCGCTGGGCGCGTTGTTCTTTGCCAACAGAGAGGCCGCCTGCATGATCTGACCGGCCTGGCAGAACCCGCACTGAGGAACGCTGAGCTCGCGCCATGCTTTTTGGACGGCATGCTCGCCATCGGGACTGAGACCCTCGATCGTGGTCACGGTTTTTCCGTCGGCCATCTCGATCGTCGTCATGCATGAGCGCACCGCGACGCCATCGAGGTGAATGGTGCAGGCGCCGCACACGCCCTGCCCGCAACCGTATTTTGTGCCGGTGAGACCGGCGATGTCACGAAGATACCAGAGCAATGGTGTCCCGGCATCGCCATCAAACGTACGGCTTTCGCCGTTTACGGTGAGAGTTGCCATGCTTGTTGTCTCCCAATTTTACGACGGCGGTAGAGCCGTCAACTGCGTCGTCAATAATGCTTCCTTTCCGAGAGTGCCGAGGTCCTTCCGAGATCTCGTCGGCTAGGGAGCGAGCAATGTCAGCGGCCAAACGTAAGCCTGGCCCATGACCAAAAGACCAACCATCACCGCGAGGGCGACGGAATGGAAAAACACGAAGCGTAGGATGGAGCCTTCGTGCCCGTACCATCGCGTGGCGGTGGAGGCGACGACGATCGATTGCGCGTCGATCATCTTGCCCATGACGCCACCCGAGCTATTAGCCGAAGCCATCAGTACTGGGTTGATGTTGAGTTGCTCGGCGGTGACGCGCTGCAGGCCGCCGAACAGCACATTCGATGCTGTGTCGGATCCCGTCAGAGCAACGCCGAGCCAGCCAATGAGCGTGCCGAAGAACGGGTACATCCAACCCGTGTTGGCGAGGGCCAGTCCGAGAGTGGCGTCCGTACCAGCGTAACGCGTCACGAACCCGATCGCCAGCATGCAGGCGATCGTGAGCAGCGAATAGCGCACGATCCAGATCGTGCGCACGTACATTTTCACGAGACCCGAAAAGCCGTAACCGAGGTAAAGCCCCGACAGTATCGCGGCGAGTAAAATTCCCGTGCCAGTGGCCGAAAGCAAATTGAAGTTGTAGACGGCGGCCTCGACATGCGGCGTGGCGACAACGGGTGGCACTTTCTGCACGAGTTCATGCAGGCCGGTTACCGGCACCTTGGCGACCCATATGCCATCCAGCAGGGTTTTGATCTGCGGCATGCCCCACAAAAAAACGAACACGCTCAGCACAAGCCACGGCGTCCACGCCCGGCGGATCGCGGGATTGCCGAGCGGCTTCGATTGGGGGGTGTCGGCGAAGGTCTGACTTTCGGACGGCGCGCGCGGCATCGAAGTCATCGCGTTCGCGGGACGCCAGATGCGCAGAAACGCAGCAAGACAGATCATCGACGAAATAGCTGCCACGATGTCGACCAGCCAAGGTCCGTGGAAATTCGAAACGAGGTACTGCGGGATCGCGAACGAGACGCCGGCGACAAGAATGGGTGGCCAGACTTCCATCATCTTGCGGAATCCGACGAAGGCCCAGACCAGCCAGAACGGCACGATGATGGAGAAGAAGGGTAACTGACGGCCGATCATGCCGGACAGCTCATGGAGATCGAGGCCCGTCACGGCCGCGAGCGCAATGACGGGCGTTCCCAACGCGCCGAAAGCGACGGGCGCGGTATTGGCGATCAACGACAGACCTGATGCAGCAAGCGGTGAAAAGCCAAGGCCGATCAACATGGCCGACGTGACTGCGACGGGCGTGCCGAAACCCGCGGCACCCTCGAAAAACGCGCCGAGGGAAAATGCGATGAAGAGCAACTGCAGCCGGCGATCATCGCTGATCGCGCTGATGGATCGCTGCAGAACCGCGAACTCGCCTTTCTCGCTCGTCAACTGATAGAGAAAAATGACGTTGAGAATGATCCATCCAATCGGCAGCAGTCCGAACGCTGCACCATAGGCCGCGGCGAGTCCGGCCATTTCAGCCGGCATCCCATAAGCAAAAATCGCAACCACGAGAGCCGCAATCAGCCCCAAAAATGCGGCGATGTGAGCCCGCACCTCGAAGAGGCCGATCGCGCCGAGCAGCACCGCGACAGGAACGGCGGCGACGACAGTCGACAGGGCCATGTCGCCGAGCGGGTCATAAACCTGTGACCACATGCGTCCCTACCTGATTGTTTTCAGCACTATTGGTAATATAATTATACCAGCGACAATTGTCGGTCAAAACGTGTTATCAACTCATCCGTGGAGTGTGCAAACGCGCGGTCCAGCATCTGCTTGGCGCTTCCAGGCGGGAGTAGAATGCAGACGATACAGACACAACGCGTTGCGGATGCGATCGCGTCACGCATCGAGAAGCTTATTCTCGAGGGCGCGCTGCGACCGGGCGAGAAGCTCGCCTCCGAGCGCGTGCTTGCCGAACGTCTCGATGTTTCGCGCCCCTCGCTGCGCGACGCATTGGACATGCTCGTGAAACGCGGACTGCTCGAGGCAACGCGCGGCGGCACAGTCGTCGCAGAGTTTCTTCTTCCCGTCAAGACGCCGCTCGCGAACCTCTATCGCGATCACCAGAATGCGGCCGCGGACTATCTCGAGTTTCGTCAGTGGGTCGAGGCGCAGGCCGCTCGCATGGCGGCCGAACGGGCGACGGATGTCGACAAGAAGGCGATCCGCAGTTGCCTCGCGGAAATGCGGAAGGCGCACAAGTCCAAGGATACGGCGCAGGAGGCACACGCCGACGTCGGGCTCCACATTCTCGTCTACGAAGCGAGCCACAACTTCGTCGTTCTGCACGTAATGCGGGCGCTTTCAGAGCTGCTCCGCAACAATGTCTTTTTCAACCGCGAACATCTCTATCGGCGGCGCGGCGTGCGCGAGAAGCTGCTCGCCCAGCATATTGCGATCGGCGAAGCCATTCTGGCGGGCGATGCGGATCGTGCCGAAACAGCAGCGGCAGATCACATCCGCTTCGTCTTCGGAACCGTAGAGGACATCAAGCGCGCGAATGCCCGGCTCGAGTGCTCCGTGTCGCGCGTGGGGCGTGGGGCTTTCACCTCAAGCCGCTGATCTCCCGCCAACGAGAAGCCCGCTTGAAATTCTTACGGCAAGGGTAGAGATTGCGCCGGACCCCGGGGCAAGCGAGATTCCGTGTCGAAGCCGCTCTACATTCTCATCGGAAGTATCGCGACAGCGCTGGCCATTGCGGGCGTGTTGCTGCCTGGCCTGCCGGCAACGCCCTTTCTGCTCGTGGCGTTGTGGGCTTATGCGCGCTCGAGTCCCTGGCTGCTTTCAAAGCTCGAGGCGCTGCCCCTATTGCGGCATGCTCTTATCGAGGCGAAGCGATTCGAGGAGCGGCGCACCATACGGCGCGGCGTCAAGCTCACGGCCGTTTCGATGGCGTGGGGATCGGTTCTGATCACGGGTTTGCTGTCAGGCCTTTCGAACCCGATGCTGCTCGGCAGCGTCGCGGCGGCAGCCGTCGGCGGGACGCTGGCGATGTGGTGGTTCCCGACCGAGACCTGATTGATGCGAGCAGCTCGCGCGAGCGGCAGAGCCGCTCCTATTCGGCGGCGTTGCTGAGCGCTACCGAGATATCTTCGGCCGGACGGCCGACGCTGATGTAACGGAAACCGTGGCGTGCGATCAGCTCGCGCCGATAGACGTTTCGCAGATCGACGAACAGCGGATCGTTCATCAACTGCTTCAGCCGCGGGAAGTCCAACGCGCGGAACGCATCCCATTCGGTCACAAGCACGAGCGCGTCCGCGCCTTCAGCAATGGAGTAAGGATCGCTTCCATAGGTGACGTCGGTGACGCTCGCCTTGGACGCTTCCATGCCCTCCGGATCAAAGGCTCTGATCTTGGCGCCAGCGTCCTGCAGACCCTGAATGATAGAGATCGCGGGGCTTTCGCGCATGTCGTCCGTGTTGGGCTTGAAAGTCAACCCAAGGAGGGCAACCGTCTTGCCGCGGATGTCACTGCCGATTGCGCGCGCGACCTTGCGCGCCATGGCGCGCTTGCGCTGATCGTTGACGGCCACCGTCGTTTCGATCAGGCGCAGCGGGCTGCCATAATCCTGCGCCGTCTTGACCAGCGCCAGCGTATCCTTCGGGAAGCAGGAACCGCCGTAGCCCGGGCCGGCGTGCAGGAACTTGCTGCCGATACGCTTATCGAGGCCGATGCCGTGCGCGACGTCTTGAACGTTGCTGCCGACGGCTTCGCACAGGTCCGCCATCTCGTTGATGAAGGTGATCTTCATCGCGAGATACGCGTTGGATGCGTACTTGATCAGCTCGGACGTACGGCGCGCGGTGAACATCAACGGCGCCTTGTTCAGGTAGAGCGGGCGATAGACCTCGCTCATGACCTCGCGAGCGCGCTCATCCTCGATGCCGATCACGATGCGATCCGGACGCTTGAAATCCTCGATCGCGGCGCCCTCACGCAGGAACTCGGGATTGGAGACGACGGCTACGTCCGCCTGAGGGTTGGCTTCGCGAATGATGCGCTCGACTTCGTCGCCTGTGCCGACGGGGACCGTCGATTTGGTGATGACGACGGTGAATCCGCTCACGCTCGCCGCGATTTCACGCGCCACAGCGTGGACATAAGAGAGATCGGCGTGCCCATCGCCGCGGCGGGAGGGCGTGCCGACGGCGATGAACACCGCCTCGGCGTTCCTTACCGCGCTATCGAACTCCGTCGTAAAGAGAAGCCGCTTGGCTGCGGCGTTGGTGGCAACGATCTGGTCGAGGCCGGGCTCATAGATCGGCATCACGCCAGCATTCAAGGCAGCGATTTTAGAGGCGTCACTATCTATGCAGGTGACCTCGTGGCCGAAATCGGCGAGACACGCACCTGAAACGAGGCCGACGTATCCCGAGCCAACGACTGCAATGCGCATTATCTTGCCCTTCCGGTCGAGACGTTGCCGAGGGAGCTCGCCCAAGCCGGGCGGCCCGCAGATCAACGGCTTACGTGCTTAGACCCGAGGATTACGCAAGTAAAATGACAGCGTCCACAGCCCAGATACGTCAAAGGAGCGCAATGCGCTCCTTCAATGCCCAGAACCTCTAGAGCTAGTTAGAAATTATGCTTAATCGTGCCGCGAACCGTGAGGTCTTCAGCGGGAGGCTCGACGGCTTCGGGCTGCTTGCTGTCATTGGCGCCGTACAGGAGCTCAAGACCGAAATCCATTTTCGGCAGCACGCCGAGCTTGCCAAGTCCGGGAATGCGCACTTCCGTTCCGGCGCTCTCCGTTTCGACGCGGGGCGCGGAAAATTCAACAGGCGGCGACGCGGGCTTTGCTTCTTCAGTCGAGGGCGCGGGAGTGACCGGGGCAGCGCCCCCCTGCTCCTGGAAGGCGTGGGCAGACGGGCTGACAAGCGCCAGCGCTAGTCCCGTCAGAATGTATCCCAAAACCTTCATCGCGTTCCCCGCAGTTCCGTCTTCGTGACTCGGGAAGATGAGCCCTCAGACTGCACCTGACAAGAATGTTCGAGCGTAGTTAAGCCCCGATGAACGTTTCGTTGTGGGAGTGTTGTTGCTCTGCAATGTGTCCCATTCATCACATGGGCGGCAATTCCTACTCGAGGGCCAACGTACCCCGCTAACGGCCTGATGCTGCCTTATTTTCGCCAGGCCACGTCTCCTCGGGAGCTTCTCGGACTTATGCTCCCAGCCCCTCGTGAGACCAACGCGCATCTTTATTTTGTCCGCATCGCAGCACGCGCTGTGCGGTCTGAAACCACGGCTTTGCGTATCTCAAAACAAAGGGAGCCGCGTTGCGTGCGGCTCCCTTCTAGAGCGACCTTATCCAGGGCATGACTGGGGGTCAGAACTGGATGCGGGCACCCGTAATGACCATATCGAAGTCGTCGATTGAAGTGTTGCCGGCGACGGTGGAGATGTCACCCTCGCTGTGGCGGTAGATGGCGTAGAGGTCCATCGAAGCGGCCTCGATGTTCTGCACCACACCTGCGGCGTAGAAGTCGAAGTTCGCGCCGAGCGCCGGATTGCCAAGGAAGGCCGTGCCACGGAAGCCTGCGTCGTCCGAACGATACTCGCCGAACACCGTCGTCTTGCCGAGCGGGAGCCACTTGCGCTCGATACCAGCCTGCACAAACCAGGTCGTCGACTCGTCGTCGAGGCCGGGTGCCAGACCATCAGCCGTGGTCGAGCCGAAGCCGCCGTATACGTAGAGGCCGGTCGGAGCGTGCATGATCGTGCCGGCAGCACCCCACCACTCGCAATCGCCGTTGCCGACGGTGCACTGAGCGGCCTGAGCCTTCGGATCAGTGCTCTGGCCATATCCAACCTTACCCAGGAGCTTGAAGTCGCCGACTTCGCCCTTGTAGGTCAGAGCCACGTCCCAGATATCGTCTTCGCCCCAAGCAGCGGTGACAACGAAGCCTGCAACGGCAGGGCTGTCGTAGCGCACGACGTTGCGGCGTCCGCTCTGGCCAGGGGTGGCGTTGTTGAAGCCGCCCATGTAAGCGATCCAGTCACCCTGGGCAGCGCCGTTTACGAGCACGTCAAAACGGCCGAGAGCCACGGCTGCAGCTTCCGCATCCGAGTAGTTGCGCGTGTTGGCGCCGTCGGCATCGTCGAGCAAGTGATAAGTGGCGGTTCCTTCCTGGCCCACCGTGACCTTGCCGAAGGTCTTGCTTTTCACGAACCAGTTCGCCTTACGCGTGGTGATCGCGTTGGACTGGCCCACAATTCCGCTTCCCGTGTCGTCCTGCGAAAAGCGTCCGGACGGTGAACCGTTGATTCCCAGCTCGATCGTGTAGCCGGCCGACCAGTCGCTCGAGATCGAGGCTTCACCGGTGAACTTTACGCGGTCCTGCTCGAGCGAGTTCGTGCCGACGTAAACGTTGCTCTCCTGGCCGTCGTCCCAGAAGAAGGCCGCTTCGTTCACCCAGCCCGAGATCGTCAGGCTGACTTTACGGTTGCCTTTGCGGGCCGTCGTCGCCTCGAGTTCGGCAATCCGCTCCTCGAGGTCCGCGCAGCAATCTCCCCCGAGATCCGCGGCCTGTGCCGACGAAGCCCCCCAAACCATCGCACTTGCGACCAGTGCAAGCGTCAGCCTTGCCGCCGGTTTCATACTCGCATCCCTCATAACCAAATCCCCAATTTGCAATCGATGCCGTCCGACCCCACCCTGCGTGACCTGCAGGCCCTGCGGCGACGACTGGCTATGGTTGTGCTCTAGGAAGCGAACCTCTGTGTTACAGCCAGCTTACCAATGCGTCATACATCAGTTCTTATACTGACGTAGTTGCTATTCGGATACATAGGCGTTCATTTGCATCCCTACGCATTATCTGGAGCGACCTTAATTGCCTGTCACAATGCGCGAATGGTTTCGCAATTATACCTCGGTATTTTTACGCTGTTCGTCCGTCAAGGGATTTATTGTTTCTCGTCGGATTCGCCATTGTTTATTTCAGTGTATTTTACGTCAGTAATTGCACCGAGGTATTGAAAGAAAATCCAGATGGCAAAAGCGGCGCTATTCGCTCAATCCCGCACCCGCTTGTGCTGAGCAAAACGGCAGGCCCCTGTGGGGTCGCCCGCAGCTTCGCGCCGGCACCCAGATCTCCCGCAAAGGGTCGCCTGTGTCCTGAGGAGACCAAACCGCGGAGCAAGCGGCCCACCAGGAGCGGGACGCGCAAATGAAAAAGGAGCCGCTTTGCAGCGGCTCCTTTCCGTGTCTTCAGATCGCGTGAAGCGATTAGAACTTGATGATGGCGCCCGTCATGAACAGGTCGATGTCTTCGAAGTCGACATGCGAACCGGCGGTACCCGTGGCTTCAGCCTGGACGTTGCGGTACATGGCGTAGAAGTTCATCGCAGCCGCATCCACGCCCTGCATGATGCCGAGCGAGTAAGCTTCGAGCTCCGAGTTCAAGATGCGCTCATTAGCGCCGGTGACGTTGATGACAGACGAGGACGAGCTGAAGGTGCCGCCGTCGTTCTTGTAGTACTGACCGAAGATCGTGGTCTTGCCGAGCGGGATCCACTTGCGCTGGATACCGGCTTCGATTGCCCAGAACTCGTGGGTATCGTCAGCGTTGGCGACGATCTCCTGAATTTTCTCATCCTTCATGTAGCCGGCCGCGAAGTTCGTATAGAGGCCCGTTGCTTCATGCATGATGCTGATCGAGCCACCGAGCTGGTTACACTCGGGGTTGACCGTGGTGGAGCTGCCCGTTGCGCACTCGAAACCGACCGTATGTGTGTCGCCGGTCACTTCAGTCGCCTCGCCGTAGGCGATGCCAGCGGCCATCTTGAAGCCTGCGAACTCGCCCTTATAACGAAGACCGACTTCCCAAGCGTCGTCCGCGCCCCAGTTTGCGGTGGCCGTGAAGCCAGCGATCTCAGGGGTATCGTAGCGGACCATGTTGTAACGGCGGCCTTCACCAGGCTGGTTGCCGGTGCCCGAGCGGATCAGGCGACGCATTTGCATCGCGCCACCGCCGGTGACAGCCGCACCGTTCGAGAACAGACCGTCGGCCCTGCGCAGAGCGAGACCGCCGCCCAAGTCCTCAAGGTCCGAGTACTTAGCCACGTCGCCCGTGCCGGCAACGTTGATTTCCGTGACGCTCTCGCCGGCGCCGCCCGTGAGGCCGACCCAAACGCGGCCGTAGCTCTTGCTGTCGACGTACCAAACCGAGTGACGCAGATCGAGACCGTTCTCATCGACAGGCGACGGATTGTCCTGATCGAAGCGCTTGGAGTTGTTGGCGCGAACGCCGATCTCGAGCAAGTAGCCAGCCTTCCAGCCGTCAGCGATCTTCGCATCGCCCTTGAAGCGGAAGCGCGTGCGCGATGCGTCGTTCGTGTAGACGCCGGCGTTCGATTCAACGCTGTCGTCCCAGAAGATCACAGCTTCGTTCACCTGACCGGACACTTCGAGCTTCACCTTGCGGTTGCCCTTGCGCGCCGTCGTGGCCTCGAGCTCAGCAATACGCTCTTCGAGGTCGGCGCAGCAGTCGCCACCAAGATCAGCGGCCTGGGCCGACGCGCCCCCCACCAGCAGAAGACCTGCCGCCGCAACGAGCGACAGCCGTCCTGCTGACATCTTAAAACCCCCAGTCATGCCCAATTCCTCTCGATACGGCCTAGCCACGCAACGGCACAAGCCTCGATTTTTGACCCTCACCACTCAGCAGAGCTGGACAGACGCAAAACAAAAAACAAAACCGCCTGCCCCACCACCGTGGACAAGCGGAAATAACCTCATGCAGAGGCCAGCCGTAAACCGCAAAAACAATTGTGACAGTTTTGATACGTTTCAGAGTGATAGACCCGCAACGAATGGTAATTTCAAAATTCCCCATTTCTCCCTGGACAACTTTTGGCGGGTTTTTAGAAACCGTTTTTCATGACAGATTTATAACAATATGACATTCCGATCTCTGAGCTTGCGAATTTCTTCGAGCGTTTTCAGTCGTGCCCTCGCGCGTTGCGATGACCGGTTCGATATGCGACGGTGTCATGGAAGCGACGGGTGCCATGAGCCACACAAAAGCATCGGTGATTGTTGTTGGCGGCGGACCTGCCGGACTCGCGGCGGCGCTCAGCGCCGGGCGCGCAGGCGCCGATGTTCTGGTTGCCGCTCCCCCTCATCAGGCTCCCGGCGCCCGCCAGGACACGCGAACCGCGGCGCTCTTCGGCGGCTCGATCGAGCTTTTGAAGAACGTAGGCGCCTGGGACGCGATCGCTCCCGAGAGCGCGCCAATCGTCGGCATCCGAATCGTCGACGATACCGGCGCGCTGCTCCGCGCCCCGGAGCTCCTCTTCACCGCGAGCGAGGTCGGGCGTGACGCCTTCGGGTGGAACGTTCCGAACAGTGCGCTGGTCGGGGGCCTGCTTCGGGCTGCTGCCGCGCGGGACAGTCGCGTCGGGCTCATCGAAACCGCCGGGATTGCTGAGGTCGCCGTCAATCCGTCGGCCGCCTATCTCACTACGCGGGAGGGCGCGGCGTTCGAAGCTGCGCTCGTCATCGGAGCGGACGGACGGAATTCGATCTCTCGCCAGGCCGCGGGCATCGGCGTGCGGACCTGGACCTACGAGCAATCCGCGATCGTAACCTCCTTTCAGCACTCGCGTCCGCACGGAAGCATCTCCACGGAGCTTCATCGGCCGGCGGGTCCTCTAACCACCGTGCCGCTGCCGGGCAACCGATCGAGCCTCGTCTGGGTCGAACGCCCACCCGAAGCCCAGCGCCTCGCCGCGCTCGACAATCAGGCATTCACCTCCGAGCTCGAGCGGCGCTTGCAAGGCCTCCTCGGCACCGTGAGCGATCTCACGCCGCGCGCCATGTTCCCGCTCTCGGGACTGACCGCTACGTCGTTCGGTCAGAACCGCGTCGCGCTCGTCGGTGAGGCGGGACACGTCATCCCGCCGATCGGGGCGCAGGGGCTCAATCTCGGACTGCGCGACGCGGCAACGCTCGCCGACTGCGTAGCGGACGCGCTGGCGGCGGGACGCGATCCGGGAGGCACCGAAACGCTCGAAGCCTACAGCTCGCGACGCCGGCTCGATGTTCTCTCGCGCTCTTCAACAGTCGATGTGCTCAATCGCTCGCTGATCTCGGGCGTTCTGCCGGTCCATCTCGCGCGCGGATTCGGGCTTTTCGCGCTGCATGCGCTCGGCCCCCTGCGCCGTCTTGCCATCCGCGAAGGCCTCGGGCCGACGACGGGCGAGGTGCCTCACCTCCTTAAACCCGACGGCGCCAGACTGCTGGCAGAGCGCGCCTCGGCGAGCCGGCCGGAACGTGCCGCTTGACGCCTCGCCCCGTCCTTGGCATCCGAGGTCAGATGCCTGGAGCGCAATCGGTTTTGCTTAAATCGCGAGCGCGCTCTAGGTTTTTGATGAGACCGATGATTCACGCTTCGAACTGATAAGGTCCGAAGCGATCATGGTCTGGAGCCCGCCGTCCAAAGCTAAAATGACAGATCAGAAAATAAGCTTCGCTCGCGATCTGCAGTTCCGTCTCGAGTACGCCTTGCTGCGGACGATCGTTGGGCTCGTGCGCATCCTGCCGCTCGAGACCGCGACAGGGATCTCTGCCCGCGCTTGGCGTGCGCTCGCGCCGCGCATCAATCCCAAGCGCCACAAACGCGCGCTCGCGAACATCGCCATGGCCTATCCCGATATGCCGGACGAGGAGCGGCTTCGCATCTGCATGGCTCATTGGGAGAACCTCGGCCGCGTCATGGCCGAGACGATGCAGATCGATCGTCTGATCGAGGACTCGGACCGCATACGTATCGTCTCTGACCGCCTGTTCTCGCGCTACAAGGACAAGCTCGGGCCGGCCATCGGCGTCTCACTGCATATGGGCAATTGGGAGCTTTCGATCTGGCCGTTCGTCGTGGCGCGCGCCAATCCGGCTGCGGTCTATCGCTCGGTCAACAATCCCTACATCGACAATTATCTCAGGTGGCAGAGGCGCGGTCTCTATCCGGGCGGACTGTTCGGGCGCGGCAAGGTGGAAGGCGAGCACGGCGACGACCAGAAGACCGCGCGCATCCTGACCGACTTCGTGCGGCGCGGCGGGCGGCTCGGCCTCGTGTGCGATCTCTATGACCGCACTGGTCTGCCTGTGC
>JAATOF010003543.1:0-13294 GCA_013170925.1 Podosphaera leucotricha | reverse complement strand
ATCTATTAAACAATTAATGGGTTTAAGATGTATTCTAAAAGGTTCCGAAAGAAACCGTGGTATAGACCAGAGCTTCAACATATTTGGCTGTTGAAGCTCAATTGTGATCAGTAGAGCCCTTCGCCCTACCTCTCTGGGACAGTCGTGAGAGTTCTTCGTAGAAAGAGTGCTGGGGATGGTGATGATGATGCCAAGCCAACTGAAACCTGCGCGGATGATGTGCCAACCTGACAGGAAGCCCTAGTTGTATCCGGTTACTCAGCTTGATTCTAGTTAAAATCAAGTTCAAGTTTCATGGTTGAATGTATATTATTTATCGTCTATTGTAGGCCATACTATCGTGCAGGGTGCCGAGATTGTCGCAATACCTACATTTGAGCCAGCGAGTGAAATCAGATCGAATAGATAGGAACGTATTCAGCATGACCCCGAGGCCATGGGCTGAAGGAAAATCTAATAGGAAAATCTCAGCCATTCCGCCCGCACTTCTTTTCAGCGAGCAACCGCAATCCTATTCAACAGTAACAGTAATCTATGGAGAAGTTAAACCCACATCGCCTCTAGAAGGTTCAACTGGCCATTATACACGTATGTCCACTTATGCCAATAGCTTATTACAGGTGATTTTGCCACCACTTGAATGGTTGTGACCAATTAAGCCCTTCACTCTACCTCTGAGGAATAGTCGAGGGATGATGAGACGAAGCCGACTGAGACACGCCGCGTGAACGAATGAGAATCCTCAAGGGAAGGACTGCGACTCTCCTTGGCTATCCCACACATTATGCGAGCATACTGAACGTTCACAGCCAACACCGTATAAAGGCGTGGAGTACGATTTTGAGATCTTTCGTGGTCGAGGTATTTCTCACGGCGGCGGAGGAAGTATCAAGAAAAGTCATGTTCAACTGTAAGGTTCGATATGGCGCCCTTCATCTTGTGTCCCGGGATATGGAAGATGGGGAGACGAGACTTCTAATTTTAGTACGATAATACATCGGCAACGTCAAGTGATGAGTGGGTCTGTACACGGGACGGGAGAGTGCGCAGATGACATTCTGTGATCAGAGCTTCAACATGAGATTAGGCGAGCTATGACCTACCGATGCAAAACGCAAGACTTCAACGTTCTCAGATGATCGATTGAATTTTCGGCTGTGTGGCTTGCATCAAACTCTAAGACGCGCACTAGAAAGAGATACACGTAAAAGGGTGTGTGAATTTAAGCAATTACTTTTGCTTCACGGAATCACTTTCGCTGTCTGTATTTGCTTTCTCTCGAGGTGTTAAGAGTGTTAGATGTTCTCGGCTTTCCGCTTCTCTTTGAAACGCGGCTCTTTCTGGGGTTGTCAGTACGTATTATATCAACTTAACGCTCCAATGCTAGAACCAACAAGTCCATAATCTCCACCCCAAAGTTATGCAGAAATATTCATCAACGATGGAATGAGCTTCCAGGCTCCTGGGTGTAGATAAAATGATAATCATGTATCGTTTATTTTATATCTTTATGTTTACTGTACCCGCATCAATTGCCCTCTCCTTCAACACAAGTGACTCTTTACCATAGTAAACAGATGTAATTAGTATTCGTATCTAAAGCCATTTGGTCGTGCAAATGATCATAAGCTAAAGGCTATAGTAAATCTATAAGCTTTACAAGGGTGAGGAGACAAAATAGTTCTGATAGTGCAACATGATGTTCCTGGTCTGCATTGTGCATATGCATATCCTACAAAGAGGTGTAGTAAATGTAGATCCGATAAGACAAACAACATTTATCATTATCATTATAGCTGCATAAAGTTTATCTCGACCCTAAGTCAAAAAATCTGCATCAGCGGCCCGTTACAGCTGAGATAGTCTATAGCTAAATATATTTCTCATCGGCAGGTCGCTCAAAAACAGTTACGAGATGTCGCCAACTCTGCCATTGCCTTGTGCTCTAAAGTAGAAAAATTATCTGGATCCATGGATTAAACGTCCCGTTTTATCACGAGATCTTTCACAAATAATCTCGATGTATGACAAATTCGATACATTTATACATGGTCAACTGATGCAGCATACATGCAAGCTATCTAACTTCAATATAGGGTCCCTTGCTGGTTATTGTAATGCCGCCGATGGGCCTGAAATAAGGTTTAGGTCGATCAGCAGCAAGAATGGCTCAAGTAGGACCTACTATCGAGATTCGATGGTTATTATTTTCTACAACCTTCCTGGGCTTAAGTCCCAGATGGCTTTATGAAAGATATCATCAAGGCAATTAAGATATTATTTTGATAAGTAGTCATATTATTCCGTTATATTTGTGAGGTCCACGAGTTTGTAAGCATATCGTTTGAAGAGTTTAGTGCTTTTAGTAAGTTCGATACGGGCAGGGAAGATAAGTTGTAAGGGTAAAAAATTTCCCCAGATGCATTTTGCTGCCGAAAATAGTCAGGCCGAAAATAGAGACCCGACCTTCTACCCTGTCTGACCTCCAGCATATACATATCGTATTAACAATAATTTCCAACACATCCACGTACTTCAATCTCTATAAGAGCGCAGCGCATTCCCATAGTACCTCATCAAGCTCGACCTTTTCTTCCGTCCTTTAATTTAGAAGTCTCCATCAATCCTACTCGACCCAAATCTAGAATCGAAAAACCCGACATTTTTGTTTATTCCATCATCATGTCTTTAGCAACTCAGGGAAACGTGACTCAGGATCCAACGATTCAGGGTTCTTGTCTCGGCGAGGGTGAATGGTATTTATGCTCGGCTCAATCACCTAGATTCCTTGGGTGCTGTACCTCAGACCCGTGCAACCCCAAAGGATGTCCGAAAAACGACCTCAGGTCGGCTTCTTTAGGAGCTGGTCCTGGCCCAGATGCGTGCGAGAACGACTCTTCACTATTTCCGAACGTGGCTTGTCCTACTGGATCTAAGTGGTACACATGCCTGAGTAATAAACCATCATTCCAGGGATGTTGCTCAGTAAATCCATGCCATTTTGGATCCTGCCCCGCGGAAAGCCTTTATCCTGCTTCATTTGTTAACTCGAATTTACCGCCCACAGTGCTGGAAAGCTGCTCATCAAAGACGAGTCCGACAAAAGCCACAACAGTGCCAACGCCCTCAGTTTCAAATTCAGGTTTAACTCATAATCTGGGTGCTATTATTGGACTGGTACTAGGTGTAGTAGCCGCGGTTGCCTTATTAATGACGCTAGGAGCTTTTTGTTGGTACCGCACGAGGAAGTCGAGGGCCTGGCACATGAGATCGCATTCTGATTTGACAAGTAAAGATTGCAAGTCAGAGATGTATCGTTCGCCGATGTTTTGTACATCGAGGCCAGCCGAAGTCCAACCTGTCCATTATCCTTCGAAGGACAATTATCAGCATCTGAACCATATAATTCCTGCCACTACTCATATTCATGAATTAGGTTCAAATTATTCGTCCCCACGAGACAGGTATGACGTTCGGAACAATACCGAGATGTCAGGTAGCCCGGAAAGATATGCCTATCGAGCTTCTAACATGTCTGACACAACGGCATGTAGCAATCAGAATAGGTGGTCACATGAGCTCTTTCTTCACTAAGTGGCGAGTAGCTTTCTAGGAGACTCGACACGGTACAATTATAATGATGGTTCGGAGTTTAAAAGTTAATGTGAGTATCTTTTTTATTTTTCTTAATTCCACCTAATTCTCATTGAGATCATGTCGCTTAATCCGAGAGAATATAATCTAAACTCACATTGCTAACTCTTGATAGAAATTTTCATTTTCTCATATCAATCACATTTTGGTTTCATTCATTTTAGAGTTCTATGGGTTGATTTAGTAGTTTTGTGTGAATAGTTTCTGCATTCGGCTGTATATCTGGATTATAAACGAGATGCAATGAGTAATTGTATAGTCTGGATTTTAAATGAGATGTAATGAGTAACAGTATTCTCTCTAGAGAGATTGAATTGAAATTTATATTGAAATTTTGGGAACTGCGTCGAAGTTTAAATTTTAGCTTGAAATAAACCAACCCACCTTACATCATAACGGTGGAGTAGGTTTTCCCTGAAGTTTTTTAGTTTCATTTATTATCGTATTTTACAAGACTGAAAGGAAAATTATCCTTGCTAGGTTGGTAACGTGACATATTCATAGGCTATATCCCTACTAGTTTATTATCTCTGAAACCATCCCCCTCCGACTCGTTTAAATATCGGGTTGATATTTACTGTAAGGCTTGGCAGATTTAACAGCGATTTTTAATGCCAAGCCTTACAATAATTAAAGACTTTGGTTTCGCTACAGTACACGGACGAGGCTTAGTTAGCATTGAAGATATTAGTCACCAACCATAAACCACTTGTAAGAATTTCGCCTCATCACGAAAGACTTTTCACCGACGTCAATTATGTTTGGCCAGACGACTTTTGCCACGTCTTAACTAACGTCATTCTTTCTGACATATCATGACAGCAGAATGTCAAATCTATTTCTGATGAATAAGACCAAAATTCTACGGTATGACGTGCAGCATTGCTCTATGATCCACCAGAATGAACACCAAAACGATTGGATGCTGGAATCTCGTCACGATGTGGCAAGATGCTTAATCTATTGCAGCCTGTAAAGAAAAAACAGAAAGTTCTCATCAGGTATCATTTTGAACTGATCACACGAAGATTTTCTCCTCGGCTAGCTAGCGTTGGAGATATGATAAGGTTGATTCTTTGCTAGAGGTAAACGGTAACAAACAACAGCGGCAATATCAAAAACAACGTGTTATTTCTCATGAGGGTTAAACTAGAAGGAAGAAGATCTGACTATGTATAGTGACTAGCAAAAATATTTGAATGTTTTGCAACTTTCCTTCACAACGAGAAGTCGATATTAGGAGTACTCTTTTTCTACCCGGCTTGTTACTTTAGAAATAGTTAACTATAGTCAATTAATAACACGCCGCAGATATCTGCTTCTCTTGTTACAACTAGAGCCTGTTGCTCAGCGAGAATGACATACACTATTCTATTCGTACTGTTACCTATGGAAAGGTCGAAATCGCTTTCGAAGTTGCTCAAAGTGTTAACGTCCATCACCTCGGTTTGGCCCTCCCCAAAAAATTTCACCATAGTAGACACTTCTTGACATCAACCAACTTTATACATACTTAACTTCTACAGCTAATATAATTTTGATATTTTCAAGATTCTTAGATTCTCTAAATTCATCTGTACTGATTAAAAATCCATCCGCCTCAATTTGAGCCCTCTGGATGGTCTCAATGTTTACAAACTTCGAATAAGAGTTCATTTACACTCTGCTACGTATCCTAGCCCTACCAGCCTCAGCCTATGCCTCTAGCGTCTCAATTTTTTGCTGTACTATAGCCAAATAGTAATTCTTCTCATCAAAGCTTTTTTGAATCTTGCGAAAAAGTAATCGCTGAGTATTCTGACCATCGAAACCCTAGCTTAATAACTTCATGTGACAGCGAAGCTTATCTACTTTTCTTGAAGCTGAAGAAAGCCTTAGCAGTCATACCATGGGATTTTGCGTTGTTAAGCAGCAAGGGGCTCCTGAGCAGCTTGAATTTCTCGGCGAATGGGATACTAGTACGGTCTTAGGTAGAAGAAAATTTATAATATACATGTATTGCAGTAAGTGACTTTAAGCACATTTAACAAGCAAGGATATCATCAGTGGGTGAAAATGGACAGGTTTGTGGGCCTGTCAGTATGGCGAAGCTCCTATCTGTAGACCATTTCTAGAGGGCCAAAGACTGAATAATTGAGAGGCTGGAGAATGTGGGATGTATGCAGTTGAAACAAAAGTAGATTGATATTTTTCTGCAGGCACAGATTTAAGTATACATGTACTCTGTTGTCTCATGACTTCCATAATAAGAACCTGAGCATGTTCAAGTACGGTAGAGAGAATGAAGACCCATTTCAATCACTCAACAGCTGAAGAGTCTGAACTCCAGCCATTTTCTGTAACTTTTAACTTCCAAGGTTCACGGGGAGTTCAATCCAGCGGGAATTATTTCGTTAACATGCTTTCCCTGAAATATTCATATGCGGAGATCCACTCAGCGATAGGTGTCCAACTATGCGACTCAGTCTGTATCTTCGGTATATAATTAATCTCGGATGATATAAGCACGAGAGCATTTTCTTTTAGCTTCTTAACTATCTATCTGATTCATAGTTTGTCGATCACAAGGCTTATCTCAGGTATAGCAGGATGTTTAAGCCATTGCCTGACAACACAAACTGAAGCCCCATTGAGATGTTGAAAATAAATTTGCCAGATTTCTTTTGAAAATAGATCGAAGCTTTTTTTTTTCAAGAGGTTGGGCTCGCCTTGTGCCCGTACAATGCGCTCAGGAATATCCCTGAATTGTTGATGGGTTGGAGGTAGGTCTAAATTTACAGACTCCGGCCATTTATTATTTATTGTGAAGAGTTACTGCTGTATATTTTATTTATGTGAATGTTTCGCTTCATACCTCCACTGTTACCCGCGTTTTGATGTGGTATCTCTTACCTGTACGAATAATACTAGTTCATGTATACTGACTGGTATGTCCGTGCAAACCCCGAATAAGATATTTCACAACTATGCATACCAGTACCACAGTTATCCTACCATTATGCATAGGCAGACTGGGCTTATTCATTAGACCAGTAAAGATTCAGGACGTAGCCCCTAACGATTATGGCTTTGGGTGCACGGAGAAGTTGAATTTCGGTATAGTAAAGTGTCTACGATGGTGGGACTTTTGGGGGGCCCAAACCTAGGTGACGGACGCTGAGGTATGGAAAATAGCTCTATCTCTATTGATACGGTGTGGAAAAAGAGGACAAGGGTCAGTGATGGTCCCATAATGATTTGGGGATAGATGCTACGGGAGGGGAGGAAACGTGTAAGATTAATAGTATCATAGATCAGCACCTTTACATCGGAATATTTGAGGAGGGAGCATCTCTTGCAGATACAGTAAACCTCTCAGATCTGTCATCTTGATGCAAGACAAGCATTTCAAGCACATCTTTAAAAAAGCTGGAAGGAAACTTCCCCTTACATACAGTACTTTCCTTTGTAGTTGTATTTTAATTCCCAATCACATGATAGGTGATAAAGAAGCTAGGTCTACTTGAGGAGCTAGAAAAGACGCAATTCTTCCACTGGATTACGAGCTCCGTCTTCCAAGTATTTACATATACACAATCCCTAGGTACGTTGATTTAGCTGCCAACAGCAAATCCTCATTACAATCACTGCAGTAATGGTCTTATCAATTCGGACTCCGAAAATTGCCGAATCGTAAAACAATCCGCGGGTATTGCTCTCCATATCCCATCACGATCTCAACCACTTTATGCTACATCAAATTCTACATCCAAGTACACGAGACAACCCCCATGGTTCAATTCGTCCTTCTTTATTGATTTCAAGCTTAGTTCGAGCCAATCAATCGAATCATACTTGATCCATGCCGTTGGAGAATGCTGTCCAATTGAGTGTTTATGATAATTATGCCTTATGTGCCAATACCATGGTAGTTGATTGGGACATATATATGCTCCATTAGCTTGACATTGATGGAAAGACTACCGATTCAGACAAATCTCTTGCAATCTCGCAAAAAATATCTTAACTCAGGCTGTACCTCCGGAAGTTTTAGCTTCATTGCTAGAACTCCAAAACTCACACATGTAGATGGTACTATCTCGAGACTGATCACAAGCGAAACATTACATTTAATCTTGTATATCATTTCCGGTAACCATTGCTCCTTGAGAGTGTCTACAGTCCTGGCCAACCAATCAATCCCTTTATCAAAGCTTTCGAGACCGAGTACTCAAGGTTATCTAAAATCAATAGAGATTCTTCTGTCGACAGAAAACTTCTTGCTCAATTTCTGTAGAGTGATACCATAAAGCGCACATTGAACTTGAACTTTTTGGCGAAAGGATAGAAAGACGTCGTCGTTAAGTTGTCATCTATATATAACTTGTCTTATGCTGAAGTTAAGCAATGTCTTCATGATCTTCACCAAAATGCACCAATTGAACATAAAATGGCAGTCCGAGATGATAGAGGCAAGTCCTTCACCTCAGATCTGGCAAAAAATTTTAAGGTTGCGTGCATATTGTTTGAAGATTCGAGAAAGGGGTCGCAGAAATAAGCGATCAGGCTCTTTTGGCATCTAAGAGTAAGCAAACATGACTATAATCCAATCTGAAAATGTTAGAAAACAATCCTTCTACTTTGACGCGGGTCTAACTACATCTCGTGAAGCTCCGGTATTTTAACCCCAAGCTCGGGAGAAAAGATGATTATTGAAGAAAAGGGAACAGTTATTTTGGACTACAGACTATCTGATAGGAAAGTATCTATTTTCACGATGAAAATTTTATTATACGTACCTAAATTAAGCTTACTTCTCTTCTCATGGAAAATCGCTAGATCAAAAGGACTTCTTTGTGATGCTGGTAATTTCATAGTTTTTGAAATCAATCAAATTTTATTTGAAGCTCCTTTCTACGACCCACTACCATCGATCCCAAGAGCGGAAATGAATAATCATACTCTTACTACATGTGAATTCTGATACGAAGCTCTCTATCATTCTGCCTCCTCTAATATCACAAATACAGGAAAGCTCGTCCATGATTCAAGTGTCATTCCTAAAAAACCCTCATGCAAAGCTTGCACTGTTTGCATGTCTACTCACAAAGAGCCTAAACCATTTGAAATAAAACTTAAAGATCAAGGCGAATATATCCACTTCGATCTCTGTGTTTCTTTTCCTTCACAGCCCTCATGACACAACTTTGTTCCTTCGATCGTTCTTGCGTTGCCGGACTGAAATACGACGAGTTCGTGCAGAACAATCGACCCTTTCAAGAAACTGGCCAAGCTTTACAAAAAAACTTGACTGGCTATGTGTGATGATCTAAATAGAATGTTCAATCAGGAAATTTAGAAGCGCATAAGTTACGAGAATAATCTGCCGGGAGCCAATACCTAAGCAGATTTAGAGCAGTGGGTATCTCCATGCTACAAATTTGCTGATAAAATAGCAAAATTTAACCGTAATCAATGAAAAATATATTTTAGCTTTGAAAACCAGTCTAATAATTCTCAACAAACCTCCTCATCCGTGGGGACTTATCCTGACGACCCGATGGACTTATCGGCTATAAGCGAAGAACGCCTTCAGCAGCGCCAATTCGAGATGGAAAATGACCTATTTTTTAGATATAAAACGACTTCAAGGAGGTTTTGGTACATTCGCGAAATTCAATGGATATGGTGGCTATAATGGCTACCCTCAATACCAGCACCTTAGTCGTGGAGGTTGGGATTATCCTCCTCGCGGTGGATATAGCTGTAATAATATCCGCCAAGGTTTGTTGAAGACAAAGGTTCATTGCTCCAAGATGTTATGAGCTGTGCCCTTGATTATGGCCTAGCTCTGTTATATAATAAGTATACAAAGGTATCACTGGCACCCTATAGCTAGGAAAGGGCATAAGCGTAAGAAAATAGTTCCTAGGCCAGTGCCGACGGGCTATGAAGTAGCATTGTTTCTCTGATTTAGAATCTCTGCATGGAAAAAACAAAGACAGTTTGTGGTTTAACTTGCATGCGATAGCCGTGAGCCTTCTGCCTATCAGACAAGATCAGCCCACCGAGCGAATAAATCCAAAATACTACTGAGCCCTGAAAAAAATCGTGTTCAGAGCACAAAGGAACATCTAAGAGTATAGGCGGAAGGTAAGGCAGTAGGTCAACCCCTACAATTGGCAACTTTAGGCGGTAAATCTCTTCTCATTAAGGCAAAAATTTTCCCTGCGTACCAGAAGTCTATTGAAATAAATGTTTTAAAAGAAAGTGGATGCTGGTTCTGCTTTTACTAATAGGTCTCTTATCAGAAAATTAGATTTTGAAGAGGAAAAAATCCTAATGGGACACCCATTGTGACTTGCTAATGGTAATTATGCCGATACCATTACCGAGTATTTTGAAATCCCAATTGCTGTAGGTAACCGTGAAGAAATCTGGTGATTCTACATAACTAAAATATCGAGAGAAATACCGCTAATAGTCGGAATACCGCGGCTACAATTGCACAATTCATAGATAGACTGGCAAACTCAAAAATGATCGTTCACTTCAAAGTACTGCCGTATCCATTGCTATCCGTGGTTTGCAGATCCACATCATATCCTTCATGTGTCATAAGCATACAATAATGAGGAAATATCCAAGATCTCAAATCACAAATCGCCATTGGTAGAAGTGTATTTGCCTGAAATGATCCTCGGCAGAGCCAGTAAAGTAGTCAATACAGAAAAACTGAACAAGAATGAAATTGTAGTTCCGCAAGACTCAGTCCTAGGCGTTGATCATCATATCACCGAATCTTGCGGTAACGAAGAAATGCAAGCAAGAATAATACATAATCAAACCACGAGTAAATCTATGTGAGAGGCTAGTTGAAAATAGAGGGTGAATTGTGTAAATTGGTGAGTGGAATCAGTGTCAGCGGTTAGACCGATATTATTTGATGTCAAAATGATACGTTGAATATCTGGATATTTGTAAAACATAGAAAGAAAAGCCTTCAGTTCATGTAAAAGAATATGACAAATAAACACTAATATCGCATTGTATCGCAGGACGTCGCAGATCCTCAGATCCATGATAATATCATGACCAAGAATCTTGACGGCTCAGAAATGCCGCATTCCAATACCCCATCTCATTTTGTACCAAAGATAGGTGCACAAGTGATAGTCTGATAATTGTATCCAACACCCCTTATGATTTGTATCAAAGGTACGTGTGGAAGTATTTGTCGGATACTTTGAGTCAATTCTTACTCTGATCAGTGCCCAATGTCGAAATACACAAATTGCAGTACCTTGATCTTGATATACCCTTCGCACAGATACCAGCAAGGTTGTTGTTGGATGAGGAGACATGCAATAGTGTAAGTGATCCATCTTCAATTCGTTCCCAGATGAAATGGAAAGTAATGAGAATGTGTTTTGATGCGTCACTCAGCTTTGGATTGTGAGCTAGTTCAATTGCAACTGTATTTTCAATCAAGGTAGCTGCTGGAATAATGTTTCCATCAAATCGGTAAAGTCCGCGCAGAATTCTTATGTTGTTTGATTGCAAGCGCTAGAGCCATATACTCAGCTTTACAGGTTGAGTGGGTTACAGTACGTTGTTAGCGTGATCTCCAGGAGATATTTGAACGACAGAGTTGAAAAAATGTGTCCAGAAAAGCTTCTTCTTATTTCGAGACAATTGCCGTATGAAGCGTCACAAAATCCATTTAAAATAAGAGATTTGAATCTGTAATATAGCATTAAATGTTCTTTCATATACCTCAAAACACGTTCCGTAGTGTTGAAGTGAGACTGCGAGGGATCAAAGTTGAACTAGGAGAGGTGAGTAGAATGGTGTATGCTAGATCGAGTCGAGTGCCAGAAACCAGCTGTATAGTATAACCAATGATCTTCTGATTTAATATTGCATTATCCCTATATTCCCCTCCTTCCACAGCCATTGGTCGATGATTTTGGTCAATGGGTGAGGTCACTAAGTTGCGATTTCGCAAGGCAAATCTTGTTAGTGTTTTATCAACATACATGTAGGCAGTTTGAGAAAGGATAATGCCTATATCAGAGTAATTGAATCTGAGTGCTTAGAAGCCAATTAAGAATGCCCACATCGTTAACTTTGAATCCAAATTGAGAGTATCAACGGTTTGTTTCATAAAGTCGCCATTTTCTTCAAACAGTATGATATGATCCATATATACTGTGATTATTAAACTTTTTTGAGAAAACGCAAAGGTCAAAAAAGTGATGAAATAAATCTAAAGGGTTTGAGGTATTCTACTAGATTAAATAAAGACTAAATAATTATTCTCGTGGTGATTGCTTTGAACCTATATGCATTGTTTAACTTATGCAACTTGGTTTTATTCTTAATATCCTTCAAGTAGGCGGTTTTCGAATCAAACTTTGATCACGTGTCGTGGTTTAAATCGTTTAAGTTCTCCTTGAATGTTTCCATCAACTTTACAAACCTATTTGACAAAACCAAATTTTCTTCCTGTAGGTCTAGAAACCACTCCCCACACGTCATTTTAGCAAAGCAAATTCATTTCATCTTCGAATCATTTTGCCATTGATCTCAATATGTAGAGCGCTTAGCCGTAAGCCGTACTGTAGGTTTTTGGTATAGGTATGTCTAGGATGTTGACAAACGCCCCCTCATCTGGAAAATCAGGTGAACTCTCGATTGAAAGTTGATGAGATGGATTAACAGATTTTTAATTCCACCGATCACCATTGATTGTGTCGCTAAACATACGAGGTCGTACTTATCTTCCAGACTGAGTTTTTTGAGCAGTATTCTGATAATTACCATCAGACTGTTTAAGTTTTGATCGTTGAGGCTTTAGTCCAGGATTCTGGAGATGACAAAGAATTTTGCTGATTCATTGAATAGTTATCATGCTTAAAGGTTTTCAGCCGTGAAATGCCTCATTAGGTTTTTGGAGTTATAGCACTTTGGGATTAAATATGTATGAATGTGCTCGCAGCTTCTGCCCATCATTTTTTGTACTCAAGTAGCAGAAGTATTGCGCGAATACCTTCACCAATTAATCGGATTAGTCATTCAGCAAACGCCATTAGATTCTGGAGAGTATGGTGATTTAAGGTGATGACGCAGAATGACATAGAGCTCCGTGCCAGAATTCGTATGTAAGGTAAGCGGTGTCTTCAAATTCAGGACTGTAAGGTAAGGGACCATAAAATTTTGCTTTAAGAAACATTTTACTATTTTTTAAAACATTTATTGATTTTCTACCATATAATAGATTGCATCCTTTTAGATCTTTATTTCTTCCATAAAAAGAGAGGGCGATGTGATTGAGGAACATAAAGTACATTTGTGAGACGAAATTAGGACACAGAACCATCAGACAGTTTGCAATCCATCACCACAGTTCCCTTCCCTTTACAGGCATACCTTATCCAGAGCTTGATGTTACAAGTCCGGTAAAAGTCGTGAGGTTTTCAAATCGATCTAGATAGGGACACATGTGAAAGGCTACACAGGTATCGAGATAAAATGGAATATCTGACCTCTTCGTTGCCTGTGTATGTTGCGTGGGCTTCATCTTCATTCTGATTTTTCTTGGGGTTTTTTGATTTAAAGTCTTTAAGCCTTTTGCAGTCGTACCAATTATGGCCAATAT
>JAATOF010003540.1:0-14616 GCA_013170925.1 Podosphaera leucotricha | reverse complement strand
TAATAATAATAATAATAATACAGGGTATCACAACAAGACGTTCGCCCAACTCCTTTCTTACTCAAACTTATTGAGATCCGTAACTTCTATCTTGATGAGATCAACTAGATAATTGCGCTTGACTAACAACTTTCCTACTAGAGAAAGTCTATTTCAAGAAGTTGATCTCCAAAAATATGGAACATTGCAGTTAAAGAAGATAAACAGTTTCCTAGTATTTACAAAGCACTCTGGAAAAACGAAAGATCTTTTCCTCCCGAATTAAATTTAAAAATTTCAATTGGTGAATGCGAACTTGATGCAAGAAGGGCATTATGTTTCCGACATAGGCTCTGGATACCTACCTATGAACCTCTACAAACAGCATTGATTCAAAAAACGCATGACTCTTATAAAACAGGCCACCCAGGTCGAAATAATACTCATGCAATCTTGTCATGCTCTTTTTACTGGCCTGGAATGACCATGATTGTGCGTAAATTTTGTCGCAATTGCAACGTGTGTGGTCGTTCCCATGTATGGAGATCAAGAAAATAAGGTGTGCTTCTTCCACTCCCAGTGCCCGAAATATTTTATAGCAAATTGTCGATAAATTTCATGACCGAGCTACCAGCTAAAAGTAAAGGTGACCCAAAATTTTTAATGATCATTACAGACCGTCTCATAAAAAGCGTTACTCTTGAAGCTTGAAGCGATAACTTCAATAAAGGCAGAGGAATGCGCTGAAAAATTTAGAAATTGTCATTGTCGTTTCCATGGATTTCCGCATGCTATTACTTCAGACCGGGGATCTAATTGGGTTGAGAATTTTGGAAAAAATTTTGTTCTCAATTGGGAATTGAACAAAGGTTATCGACAGCTTTTCACCCGGAAACAGACGGTGCAACAGAACGTACGAACCAAGAAATTCTTGCTTACGTTCCTTCATATAATTTGCTCAATTCGAATGGCCTTCAATGCTACCCTCCGCCTAATTAGCAATAAATAATAGAGATAATTCAACCTCTCGTCTCAGCCCTTTCTTTCCAGTGCATGGCTACCATGCTGAGCCTATACAGCAAGTTGACAATTCAAATACTCAAACTACTACAACACAGGCAAAAAGGGCTTCAACTTTCTTGAATCGAATTCGAGAGGCACAAGAATACCCAGCAGCTGCTATGGCTTCCGCAAAACAGCAGATGGAAAACCAAGCAAACAGGTCTGGCTTAATTTAAAGAATATTCAAACTCGCCCGAGACCCCTCCCTTTCGTCACCCCAAATCCGGACAAATTTATTAACACGGTAACATTAAATATAAAAATACAAAAAATTAGTATCTGCCATTTAAATTGATAGGCTTTAAGTGAAGTATCTTACAGAGCTTCTGAAGCCATTCAAGCCTCTATTTCAATTTGCTTTGATGCCAGTAATCTCCCATGCGCTTTTCGTTCAGCCTGTGCCTGTTTGATCCCTTGGATCACGGGAAAACGGATATTCGGATCAGATATCACTCTCTTACGAGTAGAATTGGTCGATAGTCGAAAAATTAAACTTCCTGAGCCAGAATTTTTCTAGGTCCCGAACTCGTTGAGCATTACCCATCGGAATTGCCCTACCAGCTACCCTTTCCCACGCGCCTTCGTTCATCGTCCTCTTTTAATAGTTCAATTTATCTCGTGTATCTCCGGTGCGCTTTTAGGTCTAGTTATAGATACTCGAGCTGTGCTAGCTCTTAGAGCAGACTCTGGCAGTGCGAATGGCCTCTCCAAAGACTCAAGTACTTGCGATGATTCGCGACCTGTTACAGGATCCCATGGACCAATATGAAGCTCAGCTTCTAATTGAGTTACTGATTTGTATTTAAATCCGCGTAGAAAATGTGGTAACGATTGAAAGCTAGGGTAATTTGTATTGAGGTTAAAATGGCCAAAAGTGGTGTGACTAAATGGTTTGACAATTCGCCTTACCCTGATTCGTATGTAAGTAATTCATTTTTTATTTATAATACGGTGTTGTGCTAAAGAACACAGAATAGATTTGTACCCTCTTAAAACTTTTATCTTGTTACTCGGACGCGTGATCCAAGTTCTACATCCTGTATTGGACAAATTTATTTACCTTGAGAAAATGATATCACTGCCCATTTTCCACTCCAAGCCCACTCCCTTGCCGTAGCACTTCCACCAACTGCTCTCAACTTCTCATCTTCGCCCTCCTTTAGTCCCACGACAACGTCAGATTTACAGGTTCTAAGGGCAAGAACATTAACACCAGATCCAGGGCCCAATGGTCCGATGGCAAGCGTAAATGGTGTAGTTGAGCTCCATGTTGCCTAAATTGGTCAGAAATGGTGGTTTAGTACTTTTTCATATCACGTTAGTACTCACATCTCCAGTAAGCTTGCGATAATTTAAGTCTCCTTTAAAAATAACTAGCTCACTCTCTTTCAAATCTTTGAATAACGAAGGATTTGTGGCTGGTAGACGCCAGTAACTGCCACCTTCTGTCCAAAAAAGATTAGGACGAAGAACTATCTGCCCTTGCCCATGAAAGTCGCTCAAGTTACGAAATAAAAACGCAAGAGTATCGATCTCATTCTGAGTCAAGTGTTCTGAAGCCTTGTCAGTGAAAATCTCATCGATTGATGGCTTCGTGTAAAATTCATGTGGTGAGGCGAGAACGTTGAGAAGCGTCGAGAAATCCGACGGTAAGACGTCAGAAACAAACCATGGAATTGACTTGGGATGTAAGATAATATTAGTGGCTAATCCGGTTGAGAGTAAAAATCCGGCGAGTATCAGATCGACATATAACTCATAACCGGCATTATCTAGGATAATGTCAACTTGTCTATACTCCTTTCCCAAATCTTTTGACTTTTTTAGTACATTATAAACAGCTTCAAGGTCATTCACAATGATGTTTGTTTCCAAAGTTTTTCTTTCTTGCATATCTTGTAGTTTTTGAATGTCATCGTAAGTTACTGACGTCAAAAGAGACAAGTCTGTTGCATTACCCCACAAACAAATTTCGCACATCTCCATGAATAAAGCCTTCTCCACTGTTTCAAGTCCATCTTGATTTTTAGGATTTTTCTCTCGCATATTCTGGATAAGTTCATGATATCGACTTGCTAGTTGGAGAGTCGCTGGACGAGAAGAGCGAAAAGTGGACAGTTTTTTGTGTGCAAAAACATCATAGGATTTCCAATACTGAGAGATTGCAAAATAAGTAGCTATGCGTCTTCAACTAATCAGTTGATGGAGCTGTGATGAACGGAACCTAAACTTTACCTGTAGAGATAACACTCCACAAAGAGCCAGGGGCCGTTGAACCAAGATGAGCTGAGAGTCTCGATTTCTCTGTTATACTCTAAAATGTCAGGTCGTCCATCATCAATCAGAGGGCTGGATAATTTAGTTTAGCGTTGAAATTTTTTGAAGGATACAGCACTCACGACAAAAGCCTGTCGTGTTGTAATTCATGTTTAAGTTTTGCTAAGTCTGCTACGATTTTCTTTCCCTCATTCCGTTTCGTCTCATCATTGGTCTTTGATACCGCTTTATGGAGGTCATCGATTGCACCGGTCTATTAGTTAGTAAATTAGATGTACTTATTTGACGATTCATACGAGAATGACAGGCCATCGATCGCGCGCAGATTTATAGGCGAAAGACGTTTTATCTGCAGTGGAATAGAGAGCTAATGAGGCCAGGTTAACTGGAGGCAAGTTATGGACCTCTTAGATACCTACGAGTCTTGGTATCGTACTCCATTTTGGAACTTGCGGTTTAGCTTTATCCCTTCAAGTTACAGGATGAATATACGTTGAGTCTACTGTCGCTGCCACTGTTTTACTTTCGCAACTACGTCCCGAGGTAGAATGACATACATTATAGCGGGGCTTTACATGACTACATATACATACATGTACATGTATACACTTTGCAACAAAAATATTCTAAATGTAAGCAAGATTTTACCGTGGCTGAACAAATAATCGGAACTCAAGATTGTAAATAGGTCTATTTCAATATCTAATGATTAGTTACATAAAGTTGCGAATTGCATACATTTCTAGGAAAGTAACGGCGAGGAAGATGACTAATCTTGAGAAAAATGTTGCCACAATTCTTAAACCCTTAATTCGTCGCGATATTGACTCTGTAAGATCGTCGTTGTTGTGCCCATTTTCTCTTCATGCTTCCAAAGTTTTCTGACTGCTTTGGGGTCCTCCGAGTATCTCCCTACCAGTCTCTTTAGCTCACTCTAGAAAATTCTCTATTAGGTTTATGGGGTTAAATTAGGGGACTAACAGGGCAAGTTAGAGCAGGCTGCTTAGCATGCACTGTAACCTGTAATGAAAACCATCTTGCCCATAGCTGTAACGACATCACACTCGGCAACTAGCCCAAGCTCTTTCGGATATACCGTCTTAAGAGGACCAAAGACTCACTGATAAAGGGATTGAAGGACATGAGATGTGAGACGGTAGGAAAAGCAAGTTTCCGTTATTCAGGAAGCATATGTATACAAAATCAGTTGTCTCGTAGCTTCAATGGCCATCCAGAATGAGCGATCTCCTTTACTGAGGCTTTTCTGGTGTTGTAGAGGGTGAGAAGACTTTCTTTTTCCATTCAACAGTAGCGGAGTTCGAAATTCACCCATCCTCAACCATATGAAAAGGGAATCATCGCTTATGGAAATCTTTACCCTTGTATATTACAAGCGATGGAAGCGTCTTCCCGAATAGTGAAATGCACTCAATGATGGATATCCAGGCACACGAGCCAGACTTCTTCAAAATTAAGCGGTTCTCTGATGATCCAAGGTCCATGCTATTGGATCCTTTACTTTCTAAAAATCCCGTCTCGTCCGTTTGATTGCCATGACCTCAAGTTCGACGAGCTTATCAAATAATTGCCTGATAATCTGTTTCGAGGCTCTATTGTCACGTTGAGAATCAATTTCTCTGCTTATGTGAACCTTAACTGATTGGTTCTTATTAATAAAAGATTATGCCCAATTTTTCCTGAGCGGCTGAAAGCTGCCGCCAACTTGTAGAATCCATATAGCCATATCCTTCAACGGATGATGAGTTGGTGGGTGGCATGCCTAAGTTGCCTTGAGCTCGAGCCCATTCAGCAAAATGATCTTTTTGAGTTGAATCAAGAGTCTCAACGCCATATATACGATTCTGTGGTGTTGATTAGGGTAAGCCGCATTCAGATGAAGCTTTTTTAGACTTTAGCCGTTTGTGACGGCTTTAAGCGCTTGTTGGACTTTACATTCTGAATATTGAGGTATTAGAATCTGAATAATATTGTCAAAAAACTTTAAGGCAATAGAATGCGACACATCTCATATGGTATGGTACCTTGCGAAAACTGGTTGTGGTACAAATGTGGACGGATATCGACGACAGAAAAGAGCCTCAGTTTATTCATTCTCTGCTGGATAATGTAGAAGCATGGGAGACCTAAATGGCTGGGAATATTGCAGGAGCGAGGAAGTAGTAGTGGATCAATGTGTTATAAAGATAGCTTTTCCTTCTCTAGCTGGATCTTCCCTATTGCAAATGGATGAACATATGGTATGATGTCTTGGTGTAGAAGAATGTTCGCAGGAGTCGTGGAGATGTACATGTACATACATGTACTTGTGTGCTTTAATAGTTCCGTTGTCAAAATTTAGTGTGAGATCAACACAGCATATTAATGAAAAAGGAGGAAGAACCACAAGTTTTTCCTTCTAGATCAACCATGCCGTCTTACAGCACTTACATGAACATGCAATCTTCTTCTAGAAGTCTGCAGGTGGTTTTGGAATCATCAAAATGGCCAGGATAAATATTCATTAAGCGACATATACCCGCTGGAGATCCCTGAAGCGAGAAAGCCCCTACAAATACTACTGACACTGTCGCTATTTACATTACGCGTAATACTCTCTGCAAGCAGGATTACATTGACTAACAACATGTCAATCTCTTAGTAATTATCATGCAATCAAATTATCGGCCGTTTCCTCAGCAGCATCTTCCCCGTTCGCCTCACATCGCAGTAGCTGCGAGGAGGGGGATAGGTAAGTATTTAAGCTGATGATAGCAGCCATCTCATTCCATGTGCTACATTTCATTAACAAAGCTAGGTCCAATTGCCCCTGGATCGCATCCCCAGAGCGCTATACCACCGGCGCAAATACAGGCCCAGCAAGCTGCCCAAATACAGGCGAATGATCGCATGAAACTCCGAAGTCGTAAACCTACAGATAAAAACTTGCCAGAAGGAATAGAGGACATAATCATTGGAGATGGAGCCCAGAGATATCGCGATTTAAGAGAAATAGAGCGGCGGTTAGATTCAACCATATCCAGAAAACGACTAGATATACAGGATTCCGTGAATAGAAATGTTCAGGTATACCGCTATCTGGCCCACTAGCAACCACATTTGACTCTATATAGCGCTTCCAAACTCTTCGGGTCTGGATCAGCAACACAGTCGAAGATCAACCTTGGCAATCCGACCCTCTCCATATAGATACATTCGATTATAGCACCAAGCTTGACCCATCCTATCGAATTAAGATTGAAGGAAGGCTTCTGGATGATAGAGATGACAACGCGGAAAGTGATGAAGAAGATAATTCCACTGATAAAGATAAAATTATTGATGAGAAAGACAATAATAAGATTAAGCCAGTGACCCACAAGTTTTCGCATTATTTTAAAGCAATTTCTGTTGATTTCGACCAGCATAACAACAAAGAAAGCGTAGGACATAACATTGAATGGAAAAAACCACATTCAATAGCTGATGCTACCAATCTTCCAGCCGCTGCCGATTTTGATCAATTGGAATTTAAGAGGAGAGGAGATGAAAACACTAATATCACTATTAATCTTTTCAGGGATGAGACGCCTGAAAGATTCTCGTTACGACCTATACTAGCTGATATCCTCGGTATAGATGTTGCGACCCGTGCTGAAGCTTTAATGGGAGTTTGGGACTATATCAAATTAATGGGATTGCAAGATGACGAAGAGAAAAGAGCTTTCGATTGCGATCACCGTCTAAAAATGGTACGTTTTTCCAATTATATATCCTAGTCTATTCTCTAAGATCAAAAGCTCGTGCAACGCGAAAAAGGCTATATCCCATATCTCGCCGATATAATTAACCAACACATGGAACCACTTCCACCAGTAAAGCTTCCATACACAATCCGAGTTGACAAAGATTTCAATGAAAATCCCCAGCCAACTATCTATGACATTCGAGTTTTGGTTGATGATCCTTTAAAGGCAGCTTTCTCGTCTTACTTAGCTAATCCCACATATGCCCAAGATCTTCGCGATATTTCCATCCTGAATGACCATCTTGCGTTGTTGATACAAAGAATAATAAATTCAAAGTCTAAGCATACATTTCTTGACATGCTCTCTAAAGATCCCACTCAATTTATTACAAGATGGCTCAGCTCACAGAAGAGAGACCTTGAAATTATTGCCGGGGAAGCAACTAGAGGTGGCGGGGAGGATGCGAGTGGTGATGAATGGAGGAAAGGAGGAAAAGATAGCATCTGGGGCAGTGATCTTGTACGAGAAAGCGTGAATCTGATGGTTAGTCAAAAGATGAAAACGTAAGAATAGCAAGATGCTATGAACTTTATAGTTATGTACAGCAAATAAGCTACTGTGCTTTTCGGATTTTCCAAAGCTCACCACCCGCCCTAAACTTTTCGAAATTCGTAATCACGAATCCATTCCTCATATTGTCCTTTCCACTCTTCTCTCCATCTCGTTAATGGGGGTCGAGAAAGGATGAGATCGTTTGCCGCCCATGCCATTCGTGCCTGGTCCAAATCTTCGCCCACCTCATTATCAGGGCATATTACATAGAATCTTTTCTCTAGCATTTTTGCTTCTAGATAAGCAACAACCTGCGCCGGAGTCCAAGCCCCTGCAGGTTTCTCCTTTTTCTCCTGAAAAACGGTAGAGGGGGTTCTTGTTAACCCGGTGAAAGTCCAACCTGGAACAAGCAGATGAACCGAAGTGGTCGGAGACAACTTTGAAAGATCAAAAGCCAAGTGTTCAGCGATTGCTTTTACAGCGGCCTTAGAGGCGTTGTACGCAGGATTGCCGGGGGGGGTTGTAATGCCTTGCTTGGAGCCGGTGATGACGATAGCAGAAGGATTGTCTTGATCACTTTGATTGGTGACTAGAGGGAGAAGTGTGTTTAGACCATGAATCACACCAAACAGATTTGTGTCAATAGTCGCATGGAAGTACCTTGGATCGCCCCAATGTGATTTAGGAGCGATGCCTGCATTAAGAGCGAGGAATGCGATTCGACCTGAGTCAGTCACGTTAGCCCGCGCTAGATATTACAACACCGGCTGGGTGAAAATACCTCCAAAGTCGGTCCTGATGCGTGCCTTAAGCTTTTCAAAGTCATCAATCTTGCCGACGTCCATTTCAACGGCCTCAACTTGCCCGCTCAGCGATGACTGTGCGCAGGACAGGTTGGCGGCATCGTTATCGATCAGTAGAACAGTCATCCCAGCCGCGGAACATCTTTGTGAGAGTGCCAGCCCAATTCCCGATGCTGCACCGGTTATAACGGCCAGATTTCCGGGCCTGAAAATACTCGTGTGGGTTGCCATTGGTCCCAGATAGTATGTAGTTTTCACTGTAGTACGCACTCCATTCAGAGAAGATTTCTCATGACGTAATTAGCAGTGGTATCAATAATTATCCCTATTCCGCGCAGTACAATGTATATGTACATCTTATGTACATTTTATGTTTCATATTATTTGAAAATTCCGAGTAAATTGACATCAAGTATAATTACTGACGTAAAGCTCTTGAAATGTGAAAGATTTAATTTCGGGAGGAATTAGCCCGCTCTCTTATGAAACGGGCAGTAGACCTAATATATAAATCTACAGCCTCTGGACTGTGACGCGAAGAGAGCGGTTGAGGGTAGATAGCCGTCTTGAGTAAGTCTTTAATGTATAATTTCCGAGTGCTGTCGAACAATGAGTGTCCCAACATTGAAATGGGTTTCTCATAAACTATGTAAACACTATCATTCTTATCATAGCCTTAATTTAAGGTTACGTACACTGAGTAAAAATATTCAAAAAAACGAGTTATTAGTTTGGATCAGACTATAAAATTTACCCGGGAACATGGAAAGTCTAATGTCTCCTTGAAGAAGAATCCTACTCCATGTGGTCAGATTCTACTGGTGATTCATGAAGTGTGGCACAAAAGTCAAAAATCTAGGAAAGCAAGAGAAGAGAAACGACCAACGAGCCCCTAAAGTGTTACTTAGAGTCCTAATCGAATCGCCACGGATAATGTGTGGATACAATCACCATCTTTCCACGAATTATTCTTGATACTTGCGTGTTGCATTATAGAATCAACAAATGCTCCCTATTCGTTTCCATATCCCTCAGACTTCTTGTGACAAATTCACACCTGCTTATGGTGTCGACTACACAAGGTTTACGGTAATTGACTTTAAGCATCAAGTATAATGTCTTGAGCAAAATTGTGGGGAAGATATCTGAATCTTTAATGTACCTTTGTGAGGTTCATGATCAATTTTAATCTTTTAATGATCGAGGAATAGGTGTTTAGTCTAATTCACGGTCCATCATTAGGATAGCTTGCCCAGGGATGGGAATGTTCTTCTCAATATGGTGCCAAAATCTTATTCTAACGTCAAGACGCGATCATTTGAAACTTAACTGCGAAGCAGAGTATTTATATCTTTGATTCTTGATTCTTGTTAATGGTTCACCTAGTGAATCGGCACTGATCAGCAGTCGAAAACAAATCAGAAACTACTATGAACCGAATTTAGAAAGCGTGAACTATGTCAGATAATAATAATATTGACGAGAAAGACACGGAGCAGACTCTAGAGCGAGAATCGAAACCAATGCAAAATAAATATGAAAATTGCGACTGGAGTGCTGGTGTAAATCTCAGAATGAATACCGACGACGATGTCAAAGGAGTTCATGAACAATAGAATTGAAGCGTATAAGTTGGAAGAACACCAAGGAGAAGATATCTGGTGGGAATTTTACGATGATTTTAAGGAATTCACAAAGACGGAAGATTCTTTACGTGCAGGGAACGAACTTCCGAGAGAGTTAAGAGACACAATACGCTCACGTGGTGTTTACGTTCCCAAGGATAAGAATTTCATTGCAGGCAGTCTACTAGCTCTAATAAAGTTAGAAGATCCCCCTAAATGGCCTCAGTCTGATAAAGACTTTAATCACATTTCCAAGTTACTTAACTGGAAATTGATCATAAACTGGAAACCGAATTGTCAACAAACACAACGAGAAAGGCGTCTATGTTACAGTTTGAAAACCTTGAAACCTCTAGATCAAGCACTACCCAGCCAAAAACCATGTTATCGTCTACTATAACTTAAACTCGTATTACGGAAACCCAAGATAATCAGTACAATAAAAAACGAATAGCTGATTATAATCCTCACGGCATTTCACGGCAACTTGCGGTATTGAATAAAATCTATGAGGATCAAAATAAATATTCTGACAATGGTGACACATTCGACGGTAAATTTGATATCTTCCTCCGGAATTGCGAGAATGCAGACATCCCTGTGGTCTTGAAATCGCTTTCCTCATGATGCTTCAAGAAGAGGTTCTTGAATTTTATCATAGTTTTTACTCTAGCTGGAAAGACCGAACCTTGGAAGAACTATGCAAAGAAATTATGGATAATTTTGAAGGTGTCAAATATAGAAGGATACTTATCACAAATTTGAACAAGCTTACTTTCAAATCTATTGTAATTGACAAACAATATAGTGGAAAAACGATTGGTGAATGCCTCGAAAATTTGACTCAGAAACTTCGGATTATGCAACACGGTCTCGATAAAAGCCTCGGGAATGATGCATTTATTCGCAACAAAATTATAACTGCTTGTGAAAGGCAACCTGCGTTCCGAAATGTCTGTGAACGACCAGCAAGCACCATAAAAAGTCTCCTCTGTGACTTAATGCAAGGGAACAGGAGAATTATGTCTTCAAGTAGATAAGTAAATTGAATATAAGGACTTAAGAGAGCGTGGGCCATGAAGTATTATTATATACAAACTTATTCCCTACAAGGGTCTACTCTTAATCCTTGCCAAACTAGTGGTCCCCTATCAACGCTTATCAAAGCAATATTTTCACACTTGAGATCTGCTGTGGAATATCATGACTGAATAGGAACAGCTGCTTATAACATGAATGAAAGCTTAATCAGAGACAGGCACTATCATCGAAATGAGCTTGTAGATCATCAGTCTAATCAATACCAAGGTAATAAAAGTCATCTACATGCCATAGCTACTCTAAATAGTAAGCACGGTGGCTAAAACAACACGTTAGTTTGCCACAGAGTGAGATTTTGGTCTACCAAACATCCAAGAAGAGAAAGAAAAAATACACTCGAAAAAATAAAAAAAGATACGGCAAACAAAATTAATAATTTTTCTCAATACTGTCTAGAAATTGGAGAGCCGCCCAATGATGAATCCGAAGCCGAATCTAATATAGACGGAGATAACCAAGGATTAAAAAACCTTGAAATTTATGTTTTTGATGCTGATTTACTCCCATCACCTTCAAAGAACAAAATCTTGATCGATTTCTGACAGAGAATCTAGAAGAAATTGACAGCGCTAAAATTATAATGGCGCTAGCAAATCGAGCAACTACATTCTATCGCAGGAGAAAATGGAAACCTTAACTCGCTGGAAATTTCGAATCAATATGGGCCAAACAGATTCAAAGGGATTGTAAAAGATACTGGTGCAGCTCACTACTCCACTGGGGGATATGATCAATGGATAACACTTCAAAGATTTTAGAATATTCCTATTGATAGATCGACTAGTAGACTATGAATGTACAATTTGGGATTGGCACCACAAAATAAATTGGATCCGGTGAAATTGAGACACCTATTGGCAAAGTACAATTACATATAGTTGATACTAATACACCATTTCTACTATGTTTAAGAGATATGGATAAATATGGTGCATATTATAACATCTTCGTTTACAAGGTCTATTGCAGTGATATATCATTTCCAATTATCCGACGATACGGACACGCATTTCTTACCTGGGGAGAAAATTTCGTCAACTATATAACTCAGAATGCTTACCTCTCCGAAACAGATTTTCGTCAACTTCGCAGAATATTTGGACACCCTTCGGTGCGCCGCTTTGTTAGTCTCATGACACATTCAGATCATGAAGTTGACCCTAAATTAATATTGAACGAATCATTAAATATTGCCAATATTGTCAGAAGTTTGGTGCATCGCCTCGGCGATTTCAATTTTCTCTACGAGAACCTGATCTGTAATTTAATCATATTATCATTGTCAATATAATGTTTGTTGAGAACAACAGACCTAAATCTATACTACACATTATTGATGAAGCAACTCGATTCCAAGCCGCTAGATAGCTAAAGGACGTTTCTTCGCAAATAGTATGGAATACTCTAAGAGCTTGCTGGACTGACACTTATCTTGGTCCTCCGGAAATTTTCAATCATGATGCTGGAACTCAGTTTATGAGCAGTGAATTTCGAAAATTAGCTAATTCAATGGCCATAATTACCAAAGCAGTGCCAATTGAAGTACAAAACTGAATTAGAATTATGGAGCGATACTACCTACCTTTACGCCGTGCTTACGAGATCATTGCTCAAGAACTGAAGGGGTGGTTTTGGTTATGATAAAGAAATTATTTTTCAGATGGCTATCAAATCTGTAAACGACACTACAGGGTCTGATAGTCTTGTGCCTACGCTTGTTTTTGGCGCCTACCCACGGATGTCAAAACTTGATCCGCCAGCCCCATCAATTTTACAAAGGACGAAAGCTATAGAAAAGGCAATGATTGAAGTAACAAGATTATGAAACAACTGCCAATTTCAAGATGTATTGCGTCAACGCAATGACCCACAGATAGATCAAGTAAAAAGTCTATCCATAAACTCAATGGTTTGGGTTTGGCGTGAACACAAGGGATAGACAGGACTACACTACCTAGAATCGATTGATGGACAATATTTGAACAATTCAATTACCTAATGGACCTTCAAAATTCAGAATAACTGTTGTCAAGCCTTATCTAGATGAAAATAATAAAAATATCCTAGATGACCAAGATAAGAAATTAGTAGCAGTAGCTTCAGCTGCCAATGACCAATAGTCTGAAGTTCGAACAAATCCAAATCGCCATCGTCAATTATCAGAACGATTTCGACAAAAATTAGTTACAAATACTTTTCTAAGTCATAAAGAAGAATTAGACCAAGAGCTGTCCAGGAAATTACGAACAGAAAGAAAAATAATTGATCCAAATCCACCCTCTTTTTCTCTCGCTAGAAAGAAATTGATGGCTTAATTTCCAAAGGAGTATTCAAACTTGCTACAGATAAATGTAGCACTGGCCAATTATTTAAATCTCGATTTGTAGGCGAGATCAAAGGAAAATCAACAGATTCGCCATTTAAAAAAACTGAATTAGTTATCCAAGCATACAATGATAAAAATAAGGCAAATATACTCACTCAGTCTCCAACTATTCAAAGAGCTAGCCAGAGGATTATCATTTATATTGCTTCAGCTACTTATTATAGCCTACACTTGCGCGATATATCGCAAGCTTACGGACAATCGAGCACGAATCTCAATAGCATCGATCAAGGTGAAATTGAAGAGGTCATTAGTAAGTTACCGGGTGATAAAGTACCGGGCCCAGACGGAATCCCAAATAGACTTCTCAAGTATTGAAGGAAAACATTGGACAAGCCACTGAGGAACCTATTCAATGCATGCCTTGCGATATGATACCATCCAAAAGACTTCAAAAGATTAATAACCATTGATCTAGAAAAGAGTGCGAGAGCGCGTTTGATAATATATATACATATGTCACTATGCAACAAAATTGTCCCAGATTTCAGGAATATTCTACTCTGCATCATACTGTGGCAGAACAACTAATCGGAGTGACTCAAAATTTAATGTAGATATATTTTAATACTTGATAATCAATTATGTAAAGTTTTGAATTGCTAGCTTTTCTAGAGAGGGAGTGGTGTTTGAAAGAAGATGACTAATTTCAGCAAATATTTCCCTCGTAACCTTGTCAAGAATCTATCACTGTAAGCCACACAGGCCCGAAATAACGTCAAATTATCTCTAGAATCTCAAATACGAACAAGTAAGTCTTTTTGGCAATAATTTTCGAATAAAAATTTCGAATTTTGACTGTGCTTTGATAGTTTAAGCAACAATATGGCAAAATTGAGCACAACCACCCGACAGCGCATCGTGGAGCTACTTCACGAAAGAAAATCGTGCCGTGAGATAGCTAATGACCTTTATTGCTCTAAATCTGCGGTCGGTAGGGCTCGTCAGACGATTTCCAATGTTGGAGGGGGCGGAAAAAGGGGAGCCCAGAGTAATTATCAACTAGGGACAAGCGAACAATCGTCCACAATATTACGATATTTTTTGTCACAGTCATACATATGCTGTTGCGGTATTACAGGGGC
>JAATOF010003536.1:0-18683 GCA_013170925.1 Podosphaera leucotricha | reverse complement strand
TACTTGTACATGTAATATTACTATCATCACTGATACACACACATTAGATATACATACATTTGTACACTCATCGCTCATCATCTATCCCATTCCTTCACATCTTGTGCCCATATACTTGACACCTCAGTCATAACATTTATATCACCTGATATCAGCCGTCCCTAGCGGCTGAGGTTGACAGGGGCTGCCGACGCGTAAATCTACTGTATGTAATTGTTACTCACCTACCCGTATTCGAATGTAAGCCACTCTCCAAGCATAATTTTCCCTGCATGTAATTGTGAGGGCCTGTCACAGGAACCTAGATCTATTCTAGTGTGCTAATCAGATAGATTCTACTTAATTCTGTGCCAAGGTGGAAGGCTTACGAACTCTACAATCTGTGATGGATATTCTCATATAATCGCGGGGTTTACTTACCCCAGCCCATCTTATGAGCAGGAAATAGCAGAATTCCTCGCTTTTCCGTAGTGAGACCCTTCGAAAAAGCCTTGAAAACGTTTAAAATTTCTTAACAAAACATCATGCGTTATCCTCTCCAAAAGAAGCTTAGATTACTGTAACTCTTACAGACTTCCAGGTAAGCAAGTTTTCTTCAAATTCCAGAGCTTACTTTGCCCACCACAACGTTCTCATCGGATTTCTTCATTTTATTCTTCATTTTCATAGTTGTATAGAAAGATTCTTTGATCATATTCCTGCCAAGGTAATAGGTCAGGAATAATATATTAGCTTCCTAATATCTGTGTCTATCGCATTCGACGTTCGTCAAGATACCTTCCTTTCATAAGATGCGTCCTTGATGCTTCAAAGTTCCGTTTTTCATTCATCTGAGCAACATATAATTGCTTATGAAACATTTCTTTGCGATGGGTAAGATTGTTGTATTCAGATAATCGGTTTATTGAAAAATATGCAACCGGGCAGAATTTCCCCTTGTCGTCCTCGTTATATTAAGGGGAGTTGAATACATCTGGCTCCAGGACTGTTTTCCGGTCAAGGCTAAAAATTGCTAACCTTTTACAAATCGTTCTTGCAACTCCGCAAAAGCTCTCTTATATCCATCATCAAATATATACAGAGTTTCTTTCTATATCAAGTGTGTAATCAGTAGTACCAGATCCGTGTAGTTCATGATATATATGCAGTAGAAATTTGCAAAGCCAAGGAACTTACCGACAGCTTTAGTTGTTTTTGGCGTCTCTGACTCACGAATAGCTCTAACTTTTTCGAGGTCCATACCTATTCCCAGATTTACATTTATAACGTATCCTAAATACTAAGTGTAAGATCTCCATTTTGAAGTTTTCTTTATACACCGTTGATTTCCTTCCGGTGGTTATCCCATAATCCTAAAAAAAATTGAGATATCCTCATCAGGTGATCTTGTAAGAGCCAATTGATGTGGCGCTGGAATTTCGCTAAAACTCCTGTGGTGAGGGAATCTCCACATAATTAGCCCATTCCACCTGTTGTTAGTCCAAATGGTAACACATTCTATTCGAATAAGCCGTCCCGTGTTTAAAACCCTGATTGATATCCATTCTTTCTCTTTTGCCATACGTATCTGATGAGAAGCTTGGCTAAAATCTATTTTCCTTACTTTTTAGCTTGACTTAAGGCTCTTAATATCTCTCAAATTAACGATACTGAATGGCGATTATCTTTAGTGATGGCATTCAAAGCACGATGGTCAATACAAAATCGTAATCTGCCTACTGGCTTTCTCGCAAACAATGCAAGTCAAATTAATCGTATGACCTGCGATATGTACTGTAGACATAGCAGCTGGCTTGCTCATGGAATGCACTGTCTGGGAAGAACTTTTTCAACACTTTCTGCGTAATATCGACGGTTTCGAGCTTGTGTTTATAAATATTGATACTTGCGTGGGATAGGCAATCATTATCAACGAAGGATTCTTCAAATCGCACTTCATTTATTATGAAATCTACCAAAAGTAAAGATTCTTGAGGCTTGCATCTCTTCAATTAATTCTTTAATCCTTCATTGCTTCAATAGATTCTCCAATTATTTAGCCCCCTAAGTTTGGCAGTATAACTTTGCTGGGGAGCTACTCGTTTCCCAAAATTCTACTCATCATATTTACTTCCCTCAATCGCATCCAACTTTTTTGTTAGAGGAGATTGATCTTAACTAACTATAGACCTCTGGAAGTTTTATACAGGCCAATTGAGGCTGATAGATGGCCTATATGAGCAGATTTTTTGGTAATGTCATCTTTGCCCACATCGTACGCAGCAGTTTGCATCAATGACCACCTTGTCTTCTTGTGTTTCATAATGTTTTATTTTAGGCTGATAATTTCAAGATTGAGAGCTGATTCCGCTTTTTAAGAAAATAATCTTAAATTGGTCCCACATAGATCCTCCACCGGTATTCGCTAGCTCTTTCAAAAACTTAGAAAATGAATTAGGAGAGAATTTTCTTTCTTGTTGTTTCGTCATTTTTAAATTGCTTAATGCTTTAGCTTCTTGCGTAGGATCAGAGTAAAGGCGACCCAGTTCCTCTAGTAGGCCCCCAAAGATCGCAGTTTGTCTTAACTTAGGATATGGAAAGTATAAGAGAGTGGTATGATGTATTATACTTCCTATATCCTAAGTTCTGACATAGTTTCTTCCTCAAGCTTCTTAGTGACCCATGGGGTAACATTTTTCACTGCATTATCCTTCAACTCATTAAACATAGTATAAAACTGAACACTAGCATCAGGTCCACGTGATAGAGCTTTCCCCCAAACTGCGTGGATTCTCCAGCTTGGTCAAAGTGATCGGTCAGCTCCATTCAACTCTTTTAAGTCGGCCACTATCCTCGTTGTTGCTGATGTGCTATATTCAGAAGACTTCAGCGACTCCTTAATCTTTTTTCTTTTTCATTTAATCGAAAAGTATCGAGCACTCCAATACTAAATCATCGTTTATATAGCCAGTATCACTAATTGCCAAGAGGGTATTTCCTTGAAGGTAATTACGGAAGTGCTTTTCCAATAAGACATTAATTTTCAAAAAAATCAAATTTGGAATTGTTATACCTCCACTGCAAATAGTTTCACTCGCAGTGGTAGTCGAGATTATTAGGGCCTGTAACATAAGCGCTCCTGGTCTCTGCAAGTGTGAAAATCAATTGACCTTTATCCATATTCTAAACATCTTCCGGCAATACAGTATACATGTAGTTGCATACGGAGTCTTTTAAAGTTGTTGAAATATTGGAGGAATTCGTCTTTTTCGTGACAAGCCTTGCGTTCATGGCCTAACTTTTGTTATTAAATATTCCCCTGTTACTTTTAAGCTATCTACGTTCCCCTTCATGTATTTTGCGGGCCGTAGCCAATATAACTGCCAATATAGCTCTCTCAGTAGCTATGTGCCTAAGTGAAATCAAATCCCTTAGATAGTCTCTAAGGGCTAGATCCTCGTCCTTCAACGGTTCTCCTATCTTGACAGTACAAGTAGGTCGACCTTTCAGTCGTGCATTGAGCATTTTCCATGGACCACACATTGCGGGGTCAATAATGATGTTATTAAACGTCCTTAGCCTCAAAGGGCAGTTCACACACAAAATATTCGCAGTCACTGTGGTAGCAGTACGGCGAAGTTGGATGCCGAGCTTTGTTGCGCGTACACTGATTTCTTTTAGTTACATTTAGATCCATCTTGATGATGCTGAGCTAGGTATTACTTGATTCATACCTGTCCGTCATTATTGTCATCAACCAGGACATACCAGTCTCACCAACAATAACATGTGTAGAGAGATAATTCTTTTGCAATTTTTACAATTAGGGTAGACTTTGTGACACTATAACATGATGGTTATTCCAAAAAATCCTACTTGTATTCATCTGTTAGTGTTTACGTCACCGCATGTACCATCTGTGCACGTATTACATTTGGAGATTTTACCTCTGCAAGATACTAAACTATGTATCCGGAACAGCCTGAATTTGAAAGGTCTTGAAGTTGAAAACGCATCCTGTGCACAAAAATCTATTTTATTGAGACCTTGGATAGAAGAAAAAAGCCGAGGCAATTGTTGTAATCATTCAATAATGTAGAGGGGTTGAAACCCTAACCTGGCCGCATAGAAGAGTCGGGAATTAATTAAATTAGACACATAATTTCTGCTTTTATGAAGAAGATAAAATTTTTAGTTAAGCGACCGGGAGCTAAGAATTTATTTACGCCCGTAGATTTAAACACCAAAAATCCATCGCTCCTCCGCCACAAGTCTGCCACCCTCTGCCTCTCACTAATTCACACAGAGTAACTTAAAATGGCTACCGAACAATATGATGGCGCGATCGGTATTGATCTTGGTATGTTATGACCTCTGGCACACTAGTTCTCAAATTGATAGAACTATGGCTAACTAACTATCTCTATTCAGGAACTACTTATTCTTGCGGTATGATTCTAAATATATTCCCATAATTGCTATTATGCACAAATTTGTACGAATAGTGACTGACGGTGCATAGTTGCAACATATGAGGGAACCAATGTAGAGATCATTGCCAATGAACAAGGTAGGAATTACATAGTAATTCAACTGAATTCACTCTAATAGATGTTTAGGAAGTTTCACCACTCCATCATTTATCTCTTTCACAGACAAGGAGAGGTTGATTGGTGAGGCTGCTAAGAATCAAGCCGCGATGAACCCCAGAAATACAATCTTCGATATCAAGTAAGTTTTATCTCTAATGTAATGGATCATATTTTAATATACCAAATAGGCGTTTAATAGGACGCCGCTACGACGACCCAACAGTAAAAAAAGATGTCGAATCGTGGCCATTCAAAGTTATTGATCAAGATGGCAGCCCTATGGTTGAAGTAGAGTACCTTGGTGAAACCAAAGTTTTTTCACCTCAAGAGGTTTCATCAATGGTTTTAACTAAGGTATGCCGGATAAAATTCAGATCTCAATTCTGAGGGCGCACTAACGGTTCACAAAGATGAAGGAAGTCGCCGAAGTCAAACTCGGCAAAAAAGTTACTAAGGCCGTCATTACTGTTCCTGCATACTTCAATGACAATCAACGTCAGGCAACAAAGGATGCAGGAGCCATTGCTGGATTAAACGTTCTCAGAATAATAAATGAACCAACCGCCGCTGCTATTGCTTATGGCCTTGGAGCTGGTAAATCTAGTAAAGAACGCAATGTTTTAATTTACGATCTTGGTGGTGGAACTTTCGATGTTTCTCTGCTTAACATTCAGGGCGGTGTTTTTACAGTTAAAGCAACTGCCGGAGACACTCACCTGGGTGGGCAAGATTTCGATACCAACTTACTTGAACATTTCAAAAAGGAGTTCTTCCGAAAAACTAAAAAAGATATGTCAAATGACCCACGAGCATTAAGGCGTCTCCGAACTGCGTGTGAGCGAGCTAAAAGAACATTGTCTAACGGTGCTCAAACAACAGTGGAGATCGATTCTCTTTTTGATGGAGAAGACTTCAACGCACAGATTACTCGTGCTCGTTTCGAAGACTTGAATTCCAAGGCCTTCAACGGCACTCTTGAACCTGTTGCACAGGTCCTTAAAGATGCAAATCTCGACAAAAGTAAAGTTGACGAAATTGTTCTTGTAGGTGGATCAACTCGAATTCCCCGGATACAGAAGCTACTTTGTGACTTCTTCGACGGAAAGAAACTTGAAAAGTCGATCAATCCAGATGAAGCTGTTGCTTATGGTGCCGCAGTTCAAGCCGGAATTCTTTCAGGCAAAGCTACTTCTGCCGACACAGCAGACTTGCTTCTATTAGATGTTGTTCCTTTATCTCTCGGAGTCGCGATGGAAGGAAATATTTTCGCTCCCGTCGTTCCTCGTGGTCAGACCGTCCCAACTATCAAGAAACGAACCTTTACAACAGTCGCTGACAATCAACAAACTGTTCAATTTCCAGTTTTCCAAGGTGAACGTGTTAATTGCGAAGACAACACTTCTCTTGGCGAGTTCACATTGGCCCCAATTCCACCAATGAAAGCCGGTGAAGCTGTCCTCGAGGTAGTATTCGAAGTCGATGTAAATGGAATTCTGAAAGTTACTGCAACTGAGAAAACTTCAGGACGCAGCGCCAATATCACAATCTCAAATTCAGTTGGCAAGCTATCATCGAGCGAAATTGAAAGTATGATAAACGGTAAGTTTTGTCGACCACCCTGTGACCAAAAACTAAAATATGTAGACGCGGAAAAGTTCAAGAATAGCGACGAGGCCTTCAGCAAGAAGTTTGAAGCTAGGCAGCAACTTGAATCCTACATCTCGAGGGTCGAAGAAATAGTCTCCGATCCAACTATGTCCTTAAAATTGAAGCGTGGAAATAAAGATAAGATAGAATCAGCATTAAGTGATGCGATGGCTCAATTAGAAATTGAGGACTCTACCTCAGATGATTTGAAGAAGAAGGAGCTTGCCCTAAAGCGTGCAGTAACGAAGGCTATGGCTGCAAGGTAAAATTACTAGGATGAAATCCATCCATCATAAAAAGAATTTCGGTTTCAGAAAAAGTTCCTCTCATGTGACATGGGCGTAGGCGAGGCTTGGGCCCGAAAATTACCTTGCTTCCACCGAAGGCAGTAAACGGGATGATGTACGTAACTTGCTTTAAAGACGCATCATTTTTATCAGAAATTATCTATTTCGACCCCGTCAATCATATAAAGTTGAGCCTATTATTTGCCTCATATTATTTGCGTCAAAAAGTCCTATTTCACCTTCTTTACAGTCGGGGTCAGTATATTCACTCTTCGATACTGCCCCATCTGCAATGCAGTTTGCTAAAATAATCTTGCAAGACAATTTTCTCCTCAATTAGACAAGATAATCAAACAGTAATTTGCAATGTACATAGACACACATAAAACATGATACAATCACTCTACAGTATTACACCATCCGGGCCGTTCTCCCAAGCAGAAATTCCGGGTATCCTGAACACATGCCCCACTTGAGACAGGAGAAAGCTGGTTCGAATCCAGCAAAACCTACAAGCCATATTTCTCGCGGTGTCGCTGTATTCGTAGAGTGAAAAAGGCACACTCAGATAACTAGAGGGTTTTCCTGCTTTTCCCTCTAGTGGGTATTCACGGAAGAGGTTACATGTCGCAAGGCGGTAATTTCGAGTGGTATCATCTGCAAATGAAATCTGAGTATGAGTGTTTAAACGTCAAACTGAGTCATTCTACGAAACACAAGACTTCCGTCGTCATTAGTGTCATAGCCTCAAGGCTGCAAACACGAAAAATGATGTAAAAAAAACTGGAAAAAAAACTCTACTGTACATACACTAATGTATTCCACGTCAGTACGGACCATCATCCTTCATTACAGACCACTATCCATAATTAGTAGTGATCTTCGCAGATCTCAGAAATGGATAATTTAGTAATTTACAATAGCTACTCTAGCACACACAAATTCTCCTTGTCAGGATTGAAAAGGTAAATTGGCACCAATCATAAATTTTATTTCCGCTCAGCTGGAATGTAAACGACCTACAGGAAAGGAACGAACCTGATTAGCCGTCTCAACTAGATCTTTGGTTACAGCGCTAGAGGTAGTACACGAGCGAGCATAGTGTCCCGTCTGGAGCACTTCCATCTCTTCTCCTTTTCGGGGCAATCGCCGCTTCTAAGAGGACAACTTCATTTCTCAGACGTGCAGACGTTACCTCTGAAGTATCTGCCCTCGCCGAAGACTTTCGAGCAAACTTCACTACTTGCTCAAAAAGACATCTGACAGGAGTATGAGGCATAGATGGTCTGTCAGTCCTTTTTGCCGGGCAAATCAAGTCGGGATCTAGAGCAGACTCTTCTTGAGACACTGTCCATTCCCGAGTTCCGATAGTGGTGGAGGGATGTCAGGAATGCATAATATTGCTGATAACACTATCACGCGATTCTTCATATTCTTATTTGTTTCGAACCGGTTCTTTAATATTCAACTTTTTTAGAACAATCTCTCGGTTAGATTCTAATAGATTCTTTTGAAAACTTGAATGACAGAAATTCTGGTAGTTGCGATATATATATATATAAAGAAATCTACCTTAAGTTTCAGAACTCTCGAGTTCTGAATCATGTCGTTATAATCTAGATACCTTTTGAATATCATATTATCTTGCCTTGACCCATCCGCTTTTGTCTTATCTTTCTTGCCTAGTCCCCTCTCGTTTAGCCTCGTCCTATTTTCGACCTCAGCATCACCATTGCTCCAATTCTCTACGTTTGGATATTTGTTCTAATCCTAGGCCTTTACAAGGGAAGAATGGGAAAAGGATGAGGAAGGTTGGCAGTAGGTACAGTAGGTCGACGAGGAGTTGAGGTTGGGGTGGAGGGGGAGGGGGAAGTATTTGCATGTATTCTGTGAAATGCGGAGTCTTTTTGTCGAATATATTCAGTAAAAGCATTTTATTTGTTCAGGATATCATTCGCCATTACCAATAATCTCTGCATATTGGGCAAAGGTTTTCGGCGAAGCATTAGCGATCACTCTGATTTGTCGAAGCGGGCGTGCATAAAATCGGCCACATGATCCTCAAAAATTGGTATTAATTGGTGGAAGGGGGTATTTTTTAATACAAACACTCGACGGCTAGATTGTTTTTCCCTCAAGACCAGGATCCTGGCAGCGCTGCTTTAGAGCTGCAATTAATCCCTCCAAATTTGTGATTTTCAGAGGCACCAGAGGGTCCTGCAGAAATTGAAAAGAAGATCGCATCTTTTCTAGAGCCTCGGATTCTAAACAGTGGTAAGCATATCGCAACACCGCCATCTTGCTAGGAAATTGATCCATAAAGCCTTGTATGTCGACCAGCAATAAGCGGAAGGGGCGAAGATTGGCATAGCTACCATTGTATTCGGCGATTCCAGGCGCTGCGATTCAGACCATAGGCAGGGGATAGATAAGGGTAGGAGTGACGGTAGTATTTGGGTTGGCGGGTAGAGAGTTAGAGTGGGAGTGGCTGAGATGGTGTAGATGCGGCAAAGAGAGCACTAACTCGAACAGGATCTAGTTGGATCGTCGTGTCTAAGATTTCGGTTTAATGAGTGAGATATGGTAGGCTCCAAAGGATAGGGAGACGCAAATTTTTTGAGTAGTTGCCGTTGGAAGTGGAGAGAACACTAGTTAGGAGGGCTGGCTGGATGGACCAGCTTAATTATGTTATTTGAGATTGGTGATACGGTTTCGTATGCAGGGGGTTGAATATTCCAACGAGAGGCTGAGGACGAAGAGGTTAAGAATACAACATCCATGTGGTCTCCCGAAAATCCATAAGCGTAGTTCATTTTGACGCTAAGTAATGAATTGGTGTCTTACATCGTTCAATTTCGATAGCATTTTGCTTCTTAGCTTGGCTCTGTAGAGGGTTTTGGAAACCATGCAAGCTATTGTGGAGAGTCTCCAGTCTTAAGAAAAAAGCTTTTGTCTAATCTCAGAAGATAGAGTTAGTCTGAATTACATATGATGCATAAGTGTGCAAATGCTGTTGTCCTGCACTACGATAAATATGTATTCTTCTCCATATATTTTTGGTTCGACCAGAGGGTCCATTACATGATGAAGTCGTCTGGGGAAGGCAGCACATCCAAAAACCTTGAGATTATCTAGCTAAACTCTATCCAGTGTGTAAGCTATAGTTGGGGTGATTGTTTTTGATATTAGAAAGCCTTCTGGTCCGAAAGAGAAAGCCGTTGTTGTTGTTGTTCGATTACAGACATGTGCTCAACAGCAATGCACCAAAACTATTTCCATGGGATATTTCCATGATAAACAATAGATAAACCTTGCAAAATTGAATATAATTGTAATAGCTCGCTAGGAAACTCCATTTAATGAATACTTGCTTGATACCGAAGGTTGAGATTGGACCGAAAATTCTTTTAGACATAATAGCCATTGATTTCTGAGTTCTCCTGTTCTATTGTCTATTTTCATGAAAGTAACCTGATGACAGGTCGATCTCTAAATTCCCATGATGACCTCCTTAAATAGAGGTAACACAGTCTTAGTTTCCTTTTTTTCTTCATAAGTCGGAGCTTTGTGACTTTTGAAAAATGATCACAGTGAATGAAGCTGTGTATGATACAGCGAGAATAAAAGATTCTGTAAGAATAGAATTGTGTGAGGAGCTTTGTAATGTAAAGCAAGAAAATGTCCCATAAGCTAGTTCAGAATTGAAAAATTGTATCCCCCTCTAACTATGTGACTTTTTCCTTCCATATATAATTTAAGTGTCAGTCCTATGTTTCTCCCAAAAAAATTGTCTCATATTGAGAATCACCTATATCATAATACATCCTTAATGCAATCACTGACTCAATAGTATCAAGAAGTTGCCAAGCATGAAGTTGTCATTCAAAATTGTGCCCATCAGAGACAAAGATATAAAAAAAACATGAAAAATAAAATATGCAACTAAATGAAAACAATGAAACAATAAAATTTTAGAGAAGTTTTCAGAACAATCATGCGCCAAGCCTATATTGTTTTACAAGAGCCAACTACATCTTCAGGCATCGTCAACGACAATTGAAAAGTACTTGAAGCCGCTGAATGATTCAGGAAGTATACCAGAGATGTCAGAATGGAGTCTTCGCACTAGTTGATTCGTTCATTTTGGGTTTTCTTTTTCGAGGTCTCTTTCATTTTCCCGACTAGACACAGCAAACAGGCTATATCCCCTTTGGAAGCTTATTATATGACTAGATTCTAATTTTTCAATTGCTTTGTACCCGGCATGACCTAAACGATAACGCCAAAGTTGAGCTATAGACTCGGGATCGGACCGAGGTTGATGGCTGGAAGATTTTAGGCTAGCGCAGTGCTACAATTCCAGTATTAATTGCGGAGAGTCTTGGGGAGTATACACACTTAATGAGGTGTCTAGCACATGAAATGATTTGACTGGGAGACTGGATTAAGAAGAAACCTGATCAAGACAATCGGTAGATTTTGCGATGAAAACTACGTTGATCCCGAACATTCCGAGTTGATCCACTGATATGAGGGCAATTTCAAATAAAAGTACTAGCTATACGTTCTTGAGCAATAGATTTCCAGCTCTGCAATCACCATATTTGGTCGAATATACTACATTGCCATTCGTAGTCGACACAAGCTGTTATGGTTGCAGTTAGTGAGGCTTAAAAATCTTTTTTTTTCGCTGAAATTTTGGGAAGTTCCCAAATTGATTTTCCCAAAGAGTGTTCAATTTTCTGGAGATAGGGGCAGTCTCAATCGCAATGTACGAGTACACATTTTTCATAGGAAGACTTAAATCACTAGATTCCTGAGCTATATATGTAGATTTATTTCCCGCAACTTTATTAGTTTTAACTTCTTCTTCTAGCTTCATTGGCAAATCGATGGTATCGACGACATGGAAATTCATCGTGGCGATAATCCTGGCAGGATTTGCAAAATAATTTACCACGAGAATCATCGACATGCGAGTTGGCTTGTCCTCCAAAAGTTGACTGGTGGTGAGAATAATAGTGTTTACCTCTCTAGCCACCTCTATCGCGAGCCCTTCAAGTACGACGTTTGTTTTTATCTTATAGAAGTTGTTTAAATTGTAAGGCTGGCCTTGCTCTCCTAGTCGGCCTCCTCTTTCCTGTCCTACTCGACTTCCCCGATTTCCTCAGATTAATCTACTCACTCGACCGGTAGGTAACCTTCGATTCGGCAAAGTTCGCGAAGCCAATAGATCCTGGCTTCACAAAATTATTCATGACCGTCATGGTGTCTGCAATTTCAAGGCTTATGTTCAGACAGTGGAGCCTTGTTTGTGACCTGTTGAAATTTTCTTCGAGGATTGAATCTAAAAGGTTTCCTAGGACACCATCGGTACTGATAGGTCGAGTTGTGCTGGTAAGTTCGATCTCGTGATTCAACAATCGAGTGTAAAAACTTTGTATGGATTTGCTTTAGTGGTTGAAGTTCACGTTGTTGAAAGCCTTCCGTCGGGCAGAGATCCATACATGTATTCATTATTGTTCTGCTTAAATTTGTGCAGGGTATTCCACATATCCTAAGGGGTTGCCGTGCCTCAGGGTCGATTCTATGTCATCGTCCAACAAGGCATCGTCGATTGATGTTGATAGGATTCTAACGGCAATTTACCTCTTTTTTCGTATTTAAATTTTCTTTTACACTCCTTTTACTGGGACACTTCAATAGCATCGGGCTCGCCACCATGAGGTCAACAATTTAAGCTCCTAGCAGTTGATTTAGAAAAAGAAAGAAAGCAGTGAATGATGGCGCAACCAGCTCATAATCTGTTAATTATACTGAAAATACCTTTTGATGAATAAGTTACATGGTTATTGGGTTTGTGTATATTAATATACTGAGCCAGCTAGTAATTACCCATTTACCTCACTAGCTTAGCTGTTATCTAACTATTCTTGACAATCATTATCGCCGCTGATATAAAACTTAACAAAATCAATCTTTTCGATTATTTCCAAGATGGACTGACTGGCCGAAGACTTCTCCTCCTGTGTCTCGTCAGTATGGGAAATGTATGACACGAGATCATTGCCCCAAGTGAGAATGCCTCTAAGTGAGTCATCTAAGACCGGCTACAAGTACTCGTTGCATGAGATTAATATTCTCAGGTGAAAATCCTTTTCAGATAGAACTTCTCATATCGGTAAACACCACAAAATAACCCCTAAATTACAACTCGGCAGGTCGGCCAGCTATGCCGTTAGCAAAACTAGTCTCACTTCTGAGTAACCAAATGACCAACAACTTACTTGGGCTAGAGGTCGGGTGGTTTGAATAGATATACGGGCGTCTTTTTTCCGGAAACAAAAAGGGACCTATTTGTCCTGGGAAAAATACTGGGGGTCTGTCACCTCAAGCTCACTCTGAAAGGATCGTTCCTATTATATACGGTATGGTCAATTTGTACTTTGGAACCAGGGCTTTCATTCGTACATGATAACGCCCCTCTGCACAAAGTGGCTCGAACGATGGAAGAGCTCAGAGAGAGAGAAATCGAACAAATCAATGCCCGCTATTCTCTCCAGTCCTCAACTTAGTTTCAGCCGTATGGAACTACATGAAGTAGATCTAATTTCACTACGCCGATTTGGGTATAGGTTAACAAAGATAGCGGAACCTAGGATGAACTGCGCTTGGTTGTCAAAGAAGCCTAGGAAATCTTGTCGGCAAGTAAGCTCAGATGAATAATTGAGACAATGCCAGCGAGATGTCAGAAAGTTGTGAACGCTGACAGAGGGACACTCTAGATCCTACTAAATATTTACGTAAATACTTGTACATGTATAAAAGTAGTTATGAAATATACTATTCCCAAATTAAGACTCATTCATTTGGCACCAAGAAGACTAACACTCATTCGGAGATTCCTCAAACTCACGATATTTTGATGCTTTCATTGATTATACCGCGACGCCATGACAAGGTTTTACAAATCTTAATAACCACAGTATGACGCTGGAATACTGTTCAAAACCCGCTTTTTCTGACTGTCTCACATTCTTAGCCCATTGGATGTAAATTGTAGTAGGTAATGATACTAATTAAAGGATTCCGTATTTTGGTAAGAATGATCCAACTTGACAATTTAAGCACTCATACCTTAATGTCAATTGCAGATACTACTCAATTTATCTATCACCTTGCCGCTTGTAACTTCATCTGAGGATACTTACTGAAAGGAAATTCTTCAGTTATCTGAGTATCCCTTCTTCATCCTACAGGCACGAGAGCCCCGCGAGAGATGGAGCTTTCTCCTGTCTCAAGTGAGACTCGGGAGGATGGCCTGGACGATGCACCACTACAGGTCCATCCAATCCTATTCGACGTTACAGGAGTGAGATTCGCAGTCGTGATTTTATGCCTCACCTGCGCGTTGATTCCAGGTCAAAAATTTCGGACGAGCGTAGACATATGGAGGAGCTATCTCCTTTCTGATGAATATTGACCTGTCTCAATAAACTTTGTCGGCTGATGCTTTTCATTTTTTCGGTACTCAAACGTCGTGCCAGCGCCTCACAACGCGTTGTTGTTAACCACGTTCCTGTTGGCTCAGCTCGTGAGACCCAAGGAGACCCGGCAGATATTACAAGGTCCAGACTAGCCGGTTGGGTGCTTATCTATGTACATATTTCACAATCCTAGCACCGGGTTCCGACGATAAGGGCTCTCACGACAAACAGTACGAGGGAAACGCTTCTTGGTCAGTTTTGGAGGGATTGGATGAGTTGATAGACTCAATCCGGCCGTGACTTGGATCACCAACCCAGATTACAGCGCTAAATATATTTATCACGTGTAGATCTGCAGACAACTCGGCCGATTGGACCCACTTCTGTCGCGACTAAGTGTGACGTACCATAAGTACATGTGCAATAAAATCCAATTCATCCAGGGTGTCCATTCAACAGCATTCAGGCACTTCACTGGAAGTAGACCCCAGCCCATCGAAGACTAATTAACCTTTAATTGAACTCGTCCTTGCCCACGCCGCCGGTGTCCAGATTCATACCGAGATTGACGAGATTGATCATCGAAAAAACCCTATTAATCTTCAGGATATATGTACAATTCTACAGGCCTAAACTAAGTCAACCGTACTGCATTAGCGTGACAGGGATTTATTATTCAAATTCTTGACTATTACGAAAGGGGCAGTAGCTCAATATAGCTGTTTCCCCACACTACAATATTTCGTCCTCTTGAATTTCACCGTAGGTCGAATTACCAATAGAATGAGCCCTACTTATCTACCATCGCCACACCGTCGATAATATCTTTCACCAGAAGACTTAATTCGCATGGAACATTTCAAAAATGCACTAACAAAAGAATCATTCAATAAATTGCTGATGATCATGGACTCTCCTGGGACCAAGTTCAACTCGTTTGTGCTCGGCAGAGCGAGAGCCCAAATGTTCAGACAGAGCGCTCGCTTCTCTAGTCAGCAGATGGATCAGTTTACGACCTTTATTAGGTCTTTATATGAGGCTCGACGGATGAGCTATCTGGATCTCTCACTAGATCCGTTCAGGCTCTGGAACGTCTATGAAAGATAACATGCAACATTGGTTCCCTGAACTACACGGGCAACGGTTGCCAGACTCAAAGCTTTACGCGATTGATCAAGTTAGCTGGCACTTAACAATCAGCGAACATCTTACGTCACTTCTGGCGAGTATGCAATCGAGGTGCTAGGCAAGTTTGGGTTGATTTTCGGTAGCGTAATTGTTCTAAATCTGGTTGAATAATGATGAAATTCATTAATTTAGTTTAGATAGGAGTTTTGAAAAAGTGACTTTAAAAAGATTTAAATAACTAAATGAAGAATATGGTTCACTATGAGTTACCTATTTTGGATGGAATATTTTAATTCCCTCATCAAAAACCCTTGTCATGCTAATGCAATACATACATGTACAGTTGACCTAGGCCTTGTACTGTAGTTGATTTTTATCCTTGTGACTCCGTGCTCTCACCGTTACAAAACTTAAACCACCCCTAGAACAATTTATGGAGGAAGGAAAGACTGCTCCCGATTAATTGCCCTCCTTCCCTGCTAGGCGCCCTGCCTCGGTGCAAATCAGAAGACTGATATAGCCACGATTCTTCATGAAAACTTGATTCTTATTTTTAGCTCATCTCATATTTCATCGCTCTCCCATGCTCAAGAGGATTCGTATCTTTTCACAAGTTGATCAATATTCTATTTCTGACACTTCTGTCACGGTCTATCATGCATATGATTATCTACGTGGCTCCACCTGGGTCGAATGAGAATTTATGGAATTTGAAACCTCTCTTTTGAAATAAAGATCTGTTTGAGTTATATCTCATCTATAAGGCCCGACTGCGCATTTATACCAGCCACTTTCGGAGTACAAGACGGTGTTTCTCCATATACATGGTCTCTCCCCTACCAACCTAGAGTTTAACTTCAGAGCTAACAGAAACACACATCACTTGGTCAAGGAGGAAGAGTCGCCCACATGAGTTTCCGAAACGTACTCAGTCCCGTTATGGCGGTGATGGATTAGACCAAGTTTGCTCCTACTGCTACGATGAATTCTCACAGTTTACAGATATTCTGACATTATACTGTCTCCCGAGGAAAGGGCACCGCTACCTGAGCGCTGGCGGTGTCGGCATAAGGAGGATATCTGGACCATGAAATATTAGGGAGATACAAATGGGGATCCGCACCTCGGGTGGCTCTGGTGTCTTGGCCTCGCCTGGCTATGGTTTCAGGTTTGGAGATTTTTTCCCCGCGTACACAGTTTCCGTTGCTGCTCGTTCTATTTTTTTTTTGAGCAAAAGGTTCCGTAGAAATGGTGGTTGAATTCTACGGATAATTACTGAGTAAAATGGCTACTCGTCATGGGTCAGTGTCTCTGTGATCTTAGGTTCGTGGCAAAAGGGGATAGAAACACTATACATGTAAATGGTGTGGGCTGGGCCAGAGAGGAGTCATAGTGTTACAATAGTCTTAGATTCAAGATAGCAGGAACAAATTAAAAACAATCAATCAACTGGTCACTTGCTCCGAAAAATGTGAATGAGAGAAATAATAAAAATTTTCTGAAATATTCCCTCGGCCCGTGGTCGCGCTAGACGACAAATAGTACACACGTACGAGAGGATGGGTAGCCTTTTCCTATCAAGGGATAAGTAGTGAAAGCCTGAAGGAGATAAGGGGGTATTTGATGTTATGATGATGGAAGGTAGCGCGATATCAAAATAAATATCTAGGAACAACAAACGTTCGGGATTTTACTCACTTACAAGTTGTTGGCATATGGACAATGATTGCTAGACAAGATCATATTCCTCAAGAAAGGTTGCGGGCCAAGCATGAGTATACGCTATGCCTGAGGATAAATCTATACACAGTACTTACTGTTCTAGGATGACTACTGAAGTGAGGTCGCAGTGCTTATACACCTATTTTGGTGTTCTCAGCAGTATTCAATGAGCGTCTTGGAAAAACATGACTGTGATGTTAAGAATCGGCACAGACTTTTCATTAAATATTAGTGGATTTCAACTATCGCTACAAGAAGAGGCTGGGTATAGGGTATCAATACGCAGCAATAGAGGCGGCGCAGCAAACAAACGACAAAAACAAATCGGAACACGAGGACCCAGGTATTAGAACGATTATGATCCCCCTTCCATCAAACCGACCCAACAGTATCAGAAAAATTTGCTAAAATTTTAAACGACAATATATTATGCAGAAGCCGCAACGACAGGTGCCGAAGTCGTAGAAGGCTCAGCCTCCAAATTTTCAGTTGGCTTAACTGTATCTCCTTCATTCTTGGCCTCAGCAAGGGCCGGTGCATCTTCCTTCTTCTCAGCGGAGAACTTCGGGGAAGCTTTAGACTTGACTGTTGCTCGTAATTTCGCAAAAGGAGAGAGTGGTTTTTCCGGTGCATCCTCGTCACTAGTCTGTACCTTTTCTTTTTTGTTTAATCCTAATCCGAAAGGCAACGAGCTTTTTCGCTTCTCAAATTTAGACGTGGGTTTTTCAACTTTGGTTTCAAGGGCGGTCTCTTGCACATTCTCAACGACAGTTGTCTCTGGTGCTGCTGTTTCGGTAGATCCAACAGCTGGTATAACAGGGGCAGAATCGCTGACAGCTTCGGCTTCTTTAGGGGGTACAGGAGACTGTTCTGGCTTATCCTTCTTCACAAAATGACTTTTGAACGTATCAAAAATACTGGTTCGCTTGGAAAGTCCAGGTCTCTCAGAAGGTGCATCAGTTGTTGCTGTTCCTTCATGTTCAGTGGCCTTGTCAGTTGCTGATTCGAGATTTTTGGCGGGCTCAGAGCTGGGTGTTTTGGGCTCGACAGGAGTTGGATCTTCGATAACTTTCTCTTCTTTCTTTCCAATTCCAAACCCACCGAGAAGGGAGTTACGCTTTCTGGATACAGAGCGTTGTTTCGTGGTCTTTTCTTCTTCCTTATCATCTTTTTTATCCTCGACTGTCTCTTGCTTTTTATCTTCTTTCTTGTCCTCTTTTTTATCCTCCTTTAACTCGGAGCTTTTTTCTGACTTTTTTGGAAACACGCCGGCAAGTCTCTGTTGAAATCCTCTGCGAAAAGTTAATATCGTCTAGGTTAGATCGCTCGAATAGAGTGGATTTCTTACTTAAGTAATCCAGATTTTGGCGACTCTTCAGCTTTATCATCGGCTTTTGCTGGCTCTACCGCAACTTCTTGCGTGGCGATACTAGTCTCATTGTTGGCTGCTGCTGCTGGTGCGTCTGGCGTAACAGACGTCTCTGGTGCAGCATCAGGAACAGGATTCGAAGGTTCAGCTGTTGTCGATAGGTTTGTTGCCTCTGCAGTAGTTGTAGGGACATCCATTGTTAGAGTTCCTTCAGTAGCTTCCTCGGGTTTTACACCTGTAGACATTATAGTGAAAATATTAATAATAACTAAGTTTGAATAGGACCGATTAACAAGCGATGAATACAATACGATGATTGCTTCCACGAGAACAAGAAATGAGTAACGTAAATAAACCAAGTTGGGTTGGGAGACGGGCTTTATTGAAGGGCGGACGAGTCGTTGGGCGCTTTGTAGACATTCAGAAACGTAATACCATTGACAACAACCCAGCAGTAGTCTCCAGTCGGTGT
>JAATOF010003522.1:0-24590 GCA_013170925.1 Podosphaera leucotricha | reverse complement strand
CACGACCATCCATTTTACGGCGATGCTAAGCAGGAGCAGGATCGGCCATGCGGTGAAGCTTACAGCCGTCGTCAGCGCGGCGGCGAACACCCAATCCATCTTGCCGTCAACGACGGCCGTCACGACCAGCGCGAGATAGGCGAGCGGAGAGGCAAGCACGCCGTAATACAGCGAGGCCACCATTGCCTGGACCGTAGCGGTTGCCCAGCGAACGGCGGGAGGCGTGCGCGCGAACGTGGCCTCACTCGGCGTGACGACGTCGGTATTGATCGTGTCGCCCTTTTCCGCAAACGGAAACGCAATGACGTTCGTCGCGCCAACCGCGCGACCTTCGGATTTACGGATGTGCTCGGCGAGTGCCCGGACCGTTCGATACTCGTAGATGTCGCGCACCGACACGCGGGTGGACCCCGTCATCCGGCGGACCAAAGTCACGGCCTTGGCTGCGACGAGCGAATGCCCGCCGAGATCGAGGAAGAAGTCGGATTCAACAGAGATCTCGGAGATGAGGAACGCCTGCTGCCAGGCTTCTGCTACGCGCAACTCAAGTTCATCTCGCGGAGCAACCAAATCGCCGACGTCCACCAGCAGCCTCGTCGGCGACGGTAGCCTCTTGCGATCGATCTTGCCGCTTGGAAGCATCGGTAAGGTCGTCACGACATCTAGGTACTGCGGGACCATGTAGGAGGGCACACGCTCACGCAGAAGGTCGGCGACTGCGTTGCGATCAAGCGCGCAGTCTCCACCGTCAGATACGACGTAAGCGGCAAGCTCTTTCAAGCCCTTCGTCTCGACGACGCGCACGGCGGCCGCCTTGATGGTGGGATGATTGAGGAGCACGGCCTCGATCTCGTTCAGCTCGATCCGGAAGCCGCGGATTTTGATCTGATCATCCAAACGACCGATGAAATAGAGTTTGCCGTCGTGGCCGAGGGTGACGTGATCGTACGTGCGATAGAGGCGGCCTTGACCTGAAGAGAAGGGGTTTTCGATGAAGCGATCCGCCGTGAGATCCGGCAGGTTCATGTAGCCGCGCGATACGCCCGGGCCGCCAATGAACAGCTCGCCCGATTGACCAGGCTCGACGGGCTGCAGTTCTTCATCCAGCACATAGGTGGTGTAGCCCGGCAGCGCGACGCCGATGCTCACTGGCTCGCCGGATACGCATTCGCTATATGTCGCGACCACCGCCGTCTCAGTGGGGCCGTAGGTGTTGAGCATACGCCGATCGGGGGTCGCCCAGCGCGCGACGAGCTCATCCGAGCACGCCTCGCCGCCCAATACGAGGGTATGCACGGTCGGAAGATCCCGATCGATCATGGACAGCAGGGTGGGAACGGTCGAAAAGTAGGTGACGTCTTTGGCGTTGATGAAATCCGCAACGTCCGTCGGAGACCGCTCGACGTCCTCCGTCGGCACGACAAGTGTTCCCCCGCGCGACAGTGCGCCCCAGATCTCTTCGACCGACGCATCAAATGCAGTCGAGAAGCCCTGGTAGACGCGATCCTCGGACGACAGCTTGTAGACGCTGGCCAGGGACTTCACGAACGCAACAGCATTCCGATGCTCGATCATCACGCCCTTGGGGCGGCCGGTGCTTCCGGACGTATAGATCACATAGCAAAGGTCGCTCGGCAGAACCTCTCGCGCAAGGCTGGGCGCATCCGTGCGCTGGAAGGAGATCGCCTCACGATCGAGATCGAGACGCAGCAGCGGCGTCGTCACGGCGCCGACGAGATCGTCGGCGAGGCTGGCCTCCGTGATGACGGCGCGGGCAGAGGAGTCGTCCAGGATGGCGCGGATGCGCTCGACCGGAAACCTCGGATCGATCGGAATGTAGCCTGCGCCGGCCTTCAGAATGCCGAGCATCGCGCCATAGAGGCGCGGTGACTTCTTGAGGTAGATGGCCACCAGATCGCCAGGGCGAACGCCACGCCTAACGAGCGTGTTCGCGATCTGATTGGCGTAGCGGTCCAGCTCGGCGTACGTGCGCGTCTCGACGGAAAATTCGATCGCGGTTTCGTTCGCCCGCTCTTCGACCTGCAAACCGAAGAAGTCATGCAGACGGGTCGGAGCCCTATCTCGCGACTGTTCTGTGCCTTCCTGCAAACCGACGTGCAGCATCTGCTGTCATCCGACCTCAGAGGCACAGCCGATCCCGTTGCCGCCATCGCGTTCGCGAAGCGGTTTCAAAACGGTCGGGACTTGTGGAGACGGGCCTATCTGGTGAGTTTGTTCGGGGGTTTCATGTCTTCCCTGGAACCAACTCGGGCACGTTGCTCTGCCTCGATTTCTAGTTTCGACAAACAGATGGCAAAGCGTGTGCCAATGCCTTCATCGCCTCCCGGATCACGGGCTCGGCCTGGGCAAATCGATGAATTGTGCCGACTTTTCGGCCTTGGGCGCGTGGGAAGTCCCCCGGACTCAAGGGGCGCGACCGATCGAGGTTTCAACAGATGCCGCGAAACGTTGTGTGAGTTTGGGACATAGCCCAGGGCATCGTACTGAGTTGACGCAAGCCGCGTTCGGTGCGTCTCCGGCTGGATTAACCACAGGCCTTAGCCACGCTTGTTAACGCCGCTTTGGAGCAACATCTATCGGCCTCACTATTTGGGGGAGTACGGGTATGGACGTTGGATTCAGCGGGCGAAGCGTGTTGCGGTTGATCGCATTTTCGTGTGCAGCACTAGCGATTTTGCTTCCCGTAAGCGGGCCCACAGTGGCGTACATCCCTGAGGACAGGAGCGTCGTGAAGAAGGGTTACGACATCGACCGCTCGGGCCTTGTGCCCGTGTATCCGGCCGGACGCGTGTGCTCACCCCTCACCTCGCTTTACGCAAGCTGGGTGGACGTCGACGGCGGCGACCGGGATTCGGCCCATTCGGGCGTCGACGGCGGTCGTCTCGGCGAGACGATCCTCGCGCCCGGCCCGGGCAGGGTGCACGCCGTATGGGAAACAGACTGGCGATGGGGCATGGAAGGCGCACTGCTCATCGCGCATACGTCGGCAGAGCTCAACATGCCCGGCAATCCGCCCGTCTTCTTCACGGCCTACGATCACCTCAACTATAGCGATATCAAGCATCTCAAAGTGGGCGACAGGATCTCGCGCGGGCAACCTCTGGCTCGCGTGCATCGGCCTGGTGGGCACAAGAAGTACCTTCCGGAAGTGCATTGGGAGGTTTGGGAGGCCCAGAACGATAAGCTGACCTGGATCAACAATCGTTATGGCGGACTCGAGTGGCGCAATCCGACCGCGCGGCTGATCGATCCCCTTTTCATGTTGGGGATACACTCCCCTCCGCAAGACGGCCGGTCAGTCGAGATCGTGCCCTTCGACGCTGATGCGGACTATTCCAAGTTTCGAGGTTTCACCTACATTTTCGACTGCAAGAGACCCTGACCCGCAGGCTCCAGCCATCAGTGGGCCTACAACTGGCATTCCGCTTGCAGATCGCATCCCAGCCTGTGCCTTTTTCAACCGCGAGGATTTGGCGATGCGTAAAATTGGACCCGTTGCGCTCCGGAGCGTTGCATACAGCGTCGCGCTTTGCGCGCTGATCACGAGCCCGGCTCTTTCCGACACCACCACAACAACTCCAGCCACCACTGCTACCGATGTCGGCACCGTATGGTGGTCCGAGATCGTCAGCTCCAATCCGGCGCAAAGCCGGGCGTTCTACGCGAACGTCGTCGGGTGGACGCCCAAGGTCGTCGCTGCGGAGGATCAGTCTCGCGCGCCGAATGCAGGGGAAGCCGAGTACACACTCTTTGTTCAGGACGGCAATGAAGTTGCCGGCGCAAGCCAGCTCGACAGCAAAGATCCGGCAGCGGCGCGTCCGGGTTGGCTCACCTACATTCAGGTCGCCAATGTCGACATGGCCGTCGAACAGGCGCTGAAGAATGGCGGTCGCGTGCTGAAAGCGCCGTACGACGCTACTGGAATGGGCCGTATGGCCGTCATAACCGATCCCGATGGCATTCCTGTCGGCCTGGTGACACCGGCTCCTGCAACTCCTTCGCATTGAGCCCTAAAGAGGTGTTGCGTCGCGCAGAATAGCTCGTCACGGGGCGTTCTGCGCTTCCTTCAAAACGTGACATAAACACCATAAATGCCCCGTGTTTTCCTCCGAGGTCCCTTCCTCACCCTCGACAACGAGGGCCGAATCATCGGCTAGCTCCTTCCAAACAGGCAGGTCTAGCGTGCAGTGCGTCAGTGGAGCTGCACGCGGACCTCAAGACTTCGGGGGAAGTCCTATGAAGATGTATCGGGGCCTTCTGTTGGCCGGTCTTTTGTCAGCGGTCGGTGGCGGCAATGCTGCTGCTGATGGAATGCCGTCACTCAAGGATACAGTCGCCGCGCCGGAAGTTCCCACCTGGTCGGGAATGTATTTCGGCGGCAGCGTGGGCTACGGCTGGAACGACTCGACCAACGACTACTCGGACTCGCTCGGCGAGCGCAGCAGCCGGGACGAGGATGCAGATGGCGGTCTCGTCTCGCTCATCTGGGGCATCGATTGCATGTTCCGCGACCGCTTCGTGGTCGGCGCATTCGTTGATGTCGACTGGTCCAACATCGAGCGCGGAACCACCGGCGACGGCATGACCATTGATCGCTCGTTCGCCATCGGCGGCAGGGTCGGCATGCTGGTGCGGCCCGAGACGCTCGCCTTCCTCACGGGCGGCTACACGCGGGCTCGCTTCGACAATGACGGCTGGTGGGACATCGCTGATCCCAACGGCAGCATTCTGTCGGGCAGGAACAAGAACGACTTCGACGGCTTCTTCATCGGCGGCGGCCTCGAGCATCGCCTGAGCAACAATTTCTTCCTGCGCGGCGAAGTTCGCTGGGCCAAGTATGACTCCGAGATCACGAACAGCGGTGTCGCTTCGGACGGCACTGTCTTTGTCGACTCCGAAGATCCTGAGCTCGTCACTGCGCGACTCGGCCTGGTCTACAAGCTCGGACGTGACGAAGGCGTGTTCAGCAGAACGCCACCTTCTGCCGACAGCCTCAAGGTCATCACCTACAGCGGCGTCGATGTCGCGAAGGATATCTGGACGCTCTACGGGGGTAACCTCGTCGCTCTCAACGGCAATTTCTACAGCAACGGCATCGTGGCGCGCACGTTCGGCTGGTACGCCGATATCGACGGCTCCAACGGCAACGGCACCGACCGCGCCATGGATGCCATGCTCGGTTACATGCACTACTTCGGCACCTGGGTCGGCGTTGGTTACGTCGGCATGGAAGTGCGCGACGTGGACGTGAGATCGCGGACAACTGCTGACCGCTTCGAGGAAACGGAGACGGGCTTCAAGGTCGCCCTTGAGGTTGAATCGGGCGAACAAGATCCGCTCTACTTCTCGTTCGACACCAGCTACTCCACCGCGTTCGACACCTACTTCGGCCAGCTGCGCGTCGGCTACAACCGCAACGGAACGAAGTTCGGTCCCGAGGGCGAGGTGTGGAGCGAAGACGGCGACGTGACGAGCCGCCTTGGCGCATTTGTGTCCTTCCCGCTCACGCTCTTGCCTTCGACTTTCACGGAAGTCTCGCTCAGCGGCGGCTATCAGTGGGTGGAAGACGAGAACACAGGCGCAGGCTTCACGGACAATGCCCTTTCCGGCATTCGCGGTGGCGAAGGCGCCTACTTCAATTCGATGATCAAGCTGGTGTTCTAAGCGTTCGGAAAACGCACGCTTCATCAGCCTTGCTTCAATCGGGGTGCACGGATCCAACTGGTCCTTGCACCCCGATAGCGTTTTGGTCGCGCCCCTCAGTGAGCGAGCATGGCTTCTTCCTGCAAGCCTGACGGTATCCAGCGGGGCGCAGGCGGAGGTGCGGTGACATCGGCGGTAAAGACATACGGCACGCCCATCCTCTTTAGGTCGGCGCAGAGGTCATCCGTCCAGGCATCCATGGCGTAGGCGATCACGGCCACATCGATTATTTTGACGCTTGCAAAACGCAGCGCCATCTCGCGCGTGTTGACGACGTGAACAAGAATTCCCGCCTCCATCAAGCGCTCTCTCAACGACGGTCCCCAGTCTTGGGAACGGTCGACGATCAACACAGTGGTGGCTTTGGTGGGTGTCATGAGTGGGTACCTCGCGGCACGAATTCGGTCGTGCAATCCGCTTGGAGCAAGGCCCGTGCGCGGGCCCGCAGTCCCAGACCGACAGTTTTCGCACGATGATCGCGAATACTGACAATTTGTGGCTTTCGCCGAACGCACTTGAGCAGGCTGGGCACGACGGCGCAAGCGGCTTTGCATTCAATTATCTGTAACACATGCGGTTTTCTGCGGTGCACAAGCCTCGCTTGAGCCGTGGCTTCTGCCTTTTTTGGAGGCTTGTGGTGCGGCGCGGAAGATTTTTGGGAACGTTTGCCCGCGCCCCGTGTTGGCAACCTGTTCGCTCACTCGCGTGCGGTCTACAGCGTCGAGGACACGCCAATGAACGTTTCCGGTTACACGACGGAAGAGCTCGAGATCTTCAAGAAGGTGTTGGATCGAGCCGTTGCCGAAGCCGATTTCGACATTCCCGTCGAACTGATGGCGCGTCGGCTGTTCGTCATTGCGCGCACCGGCGAGCGCGATCATGACCGTCTCGTCTCAGCCGTACTGGGACGCAGCATGCCTCCGCCGCTGCCCCGACCGGTTCTCGTAAGCCCACCGCCGCTGCCGTTCAGCCCCTAGCGGACCTAGTCGGCACCCCATCCGTAGTTCGTGTAGACTTCCTCGACCTGGGGATCGCGCGCGATGCTCGCGGGCGTGACGAGCTTTTGCTCAAGAATGAGCTGATAACAGGCATCGAATGACTTGGCGCCCTCGGCTTTGCAAAGAGGATGGCTTTTCCAGCGCGTGCGAATGAGCTTCTGCGCCGCACCCGTGTCGATGTTGAGGTCGCGAACCTTCTCTTCTTTGCCGACGGCCAGACCGGGCCCATCCTTGAACGCGACGTGGATCAGCTCACTGCAGTAAATCTCGTCCAGCGTCTCGTAGAAGTAGTGATCATACGGGCGACCGAGATAGGCGCGGGCGCTTGAAATCGCTTCGTTGGCCTGCTCCTCCGTGAGTCCCTTGATCCGCTTCACGGTGATGAGACCACCCTTGCCGTTCTTGATCCACTTCTCCAGCGGCACCTCGCGGACGGGCCCCACCGCCTCAATGACGATCGGCTTGCCCGCCTTGTTCAACGAGACAAGGCCGACGTGGGTGTAGCGCGTTCCCGACGCCAGCATGATGGCATTGCTGGCGCTGGTGGACGTCGTCTGAAAAACGATGTCCCCGGCAGCCAGGGTCGGCATTTCCTTGGCGGGAGCAAGGGAGAAGCCGACGCCCATAACGGCGGCGACGGCGGCAAAGACTTTGAGGAGTGTTTTCATCATCGCACCGATGTGTTGGCGGAACGCGGCGGCAACGTGGCGACCACGCGTAGGACCTGTCGATTTCGCGTATCATGACCGAGGTGATTCATCGAGCCAGCCGGGACACAGCATCGGCTCGAATTGAAAATCGCTTGGAGATTGAGCGGGATACATGCAGCCGGGCGAGGTCTTCGATCTGGCGATCATCGGCGGCGGTATCAACGGGGCGGGCATCGCCGCCGATGCCGCCGGCCGCGGCCTCAACGTCGTGCTGTTCGAGAGGGCGGATCTTGCCAGCGGCACATCGTCGGCGAGTTCGAAGCTCATCCATGGAGGCCTGCGCTACCTCGAGCATCGGGAGTTCCGGCTGGTGCGGGAGGCGCTTGCCGAGCGCGAAGTTCTGCTCGCACGCGCGCCGCACCTGATCCGCCCACTCCGGTTCATCATCCCGCAGGTAGAGGGAATGCGATCGCCGTTACTGATGCGGCTCGGTCTGTTTCTCTACGACCACCTCGCATTCCGGCGAAACATTCCGCGCTCGCACGCCGTCGACCTTACGCGCGATCCCGCTGGGCGGCCGCTTCGTCCGTCTTTTCCCAGTGGCTTCTCCTATTACGACTGCTGGGTGGACGATGCTCGCCTCGTTGTTCTCGCGGCGATGGACGCCGCCGAGCGCGGCGCATCGATCCGCACGCGAACGCTCGTAACGGCGCTGACCCCGCGGGGGGATGTGTGGGAAGTGGCCGCGGACGCGGGTGGAACGTCTTTCAAAGTGCGCGCTCGCGTGGTGGTCAATGCAGCCGGGCCATGGTGCAGCGAAGTCGCACATCTTGTGGGGCATAGACGGGCCGTCCCGGTGTTGCGGCTCGTCAGGGGAGCGCACATCGTCGTGCCTCGCATTCCGGGAGCCGATGCCGCTTATCTGTTACAGCACTCCGACGGCCGGGTGGTGTTCGCGCTACCCTTCGAGCGCAACTTCACGATGATCGGCACGACTGAAACACAGGTCATGTCTCCCGCGTCGGGCTTCATCGTGGGCTGCGATGAGGAGTTGTATCTTCTCGATGTCGCCTCGCGCTTTTTTTCGCAGAGCCTGGCGCCCAGCGATATCGTCTGGCGCTTCGCCGGCGTGCGTCCGCTGATCGAAGACGGCGCATCGAGCGCTGGTGCCGTCTCGCGCGATTATCGTCTCGACATCCTGCACGGTGACGGCACTCCGCCGCTTCTCAATGTCGTCGGCGGCAAAATTACGACCTTCCGTAAACTCGCAGAAACCGCCATGGATCGCCTCAAACCATTCCTGCCCGCAATGCGGGCGGCGTGGACGGCCAAAGCACCTTTGCCGGGTGGCGATATCGGACCGGATGGACCGCAAGCATTCTTGGCGGGTCTCGCGCGGCGATATGAAAAGTTACCTCAGCATCTCCTTCAGGGCATCGCCGATCGTCATGGCTCGCGGGCGGATCGCGTTCTCGGAGACGCGACGACCGTGGATGATCTCGGCAGAAATTTTGGAGCTGGATTGACAGAGCGCGAAGTCATCTACTTGCGCGACCACGAATGGGCGCGAACATCCGATGATGTCTTGTGGCGGCGCACGAAGGCGGGCCTCCATCTCGACGCTGACGCCCGGAGCCAGGCTGAGCAGGCGATCGCCGAAATCCTGGCGCGCTAACCGATCGGCAAAAAAGAAGGCCGCATCGCTGCGGCCTCAGAACTTTCCAAAGACCTTTGTTCTTTTTCTGAATTGTAGTCAGCGCTGCTGACGGTCCTTGTTGTTGTCTTGCGCCTCACGCTGGTCGCCACTGCGATTTTCGTTGTTCTCACCCGGCTGGGGCTTGCGATGGCGCTGCTCGTCCTTGTTCGACTGCTGCGGATTGCCTTGCTGCTCGCGGCGACGTTGGTCTTGCTGATCCTGTTGGTCACGCTGGGATTGTCCGCCCTGCTGACCGGGATTCCGGTTCTGGCTACTCATAGGGACGTCTCCTCTAACTCTATTTGCAGTGTGTTATTGAACGTCCGGCAACAACGAAGGGTTCCTGCGGGCTCGAGGCTTCAGTTTCTCAAGCCTTTTCCGCCGAGATCTTGGGGATCCGGTGCCAGGATCTTCGTTCCCGTCACGCGGTTTAGCCACACCGTAACTCCCCACAGGAGCACGCCGATCGCGAGCAGCGCACCGGCGATTTGATACTGGACGAGGTCGCGTCCCGTCCATGGACCAGCCAGGAAAAGACAGCTCACGCCCCCCAGCACTGGCAGCGCTGTCGGCGTGCGAAAATGCTTATGTTCCACACTGTCCCGGCGCAACACGAGCACGGCCGCGTTGACGACGGCAAAGACGCAGATCAGCAGCAGGGCCGTCGTGCCTCCGAGCGCCGGAATCTCGCCGACGAACGCAATGAGCGCAAACGCGAGCAAAGTCGTGAACAGGATGGCGATGTAAGGCGTGCGGCGCGTCGCATGCACTTTGCCAAGCACAGGCGGAAGAACGTGCTCGCGGCTCATGCCGTAGACGAGGCGACTGGCCATCAACATGTTGATCAGCGCGCTGTTGGCGACCGCGAACATGGTGATGAAGCCGAACAGGCCGAGCGGGAAGCCCGGCGCTCCGGCTGCCACGACCTTCAACAGCGGCGTTTCGCCCTCACCCAGCTCCTCGGGTGTAACGAGCGTGATCGCGGAAATGGACACGAGGAGATAGATGACGCCGGTGATGAAAAGCCCGAGCAGCAGGATTTTCGGGAACGTCTTGACCGGGTCCTTCGTCTCCTCGGCCATGTTGACGCTGTCCTCGAAGCCGACCATCGCGAAGAAGGCGAGCGTGGTCGCCGCGATGGCCGCCCAGACCATTCCGCCTGAGCCCTCACTCGGCTTGAACTCGAAAATGCGCGAGACGTCACCCTCCCCCGCACCGATAGCCCAGAGCCCGATGAAGATGATGATGAGAAGGCCGGTGAGTTCGACGCATGTCAGGACGACGTTGAGCTTCACGCTTTCGCCGACACCGCGCAGGTTCACCGCCGCAACGGCGGCCATGAACAGCAAGCCGATGACGGTGATGCCGATGCCCTCCGCCAATCCCAGGCCGAACGCGTCCGACATGTTGGCCGCAAAAGCGCGCGACGCCGTGGAGGCCGACGTGATGCCGGAGCACATGACGGCGAAGGCGACCAGAAACGTGACGAAGTGAATGCCGAAGGCGCGATGCGTGTAGAGAGCTGCACCCGCCGCGCGCGGGTATTTTGTGACCAGTTCCAGGTAGCTGAAGGCCGTGAGGAGGGCGACGCCGAACGCCAGCAGGAACGGCAACCAAACCGCGCCGCCTACGAGGTTGGCGACCTTGCCGGTCAGCGCGTAAATGCCGGTGCCGAGGATGTCTCCGACAATGAAGAGAAGCAGCAGCCAGGGTCCCATCACCCTGTGCAGGCTCGGCTCGGCGGCGCCCTTGTCCGCGCCCTGGGGTTCCCCATTCGTCATCGCATCATCCCCCTCTCCTCAGGCTCCGAGCCTTGCAACTTCATGTTGCCGGGTCAACTGCATGAGCCTCCCTTTGCGTTAACGCTTCACATCCCAAAGTGATGCGTGCCCAGAAACTCAACCGCTCCATCTTGCGTTGTTCTAAGATCGGGACCACAACATATTGGTCCTGTCCCCTGTAGCTCGATGAGTAAAGCGTCATGCCCAAAGCGGCCCGTGCCTACTGGAAAGGCTTCCTCAGACTGTCGCTCGTCACGATCGGTGTCGAGATTTACAACGCGGTCGAGTCCAAGGCGGATATTTCCTTCCGGCAGATCCACAAACCCTCCGGCAAGCGCGTTAATTACGAAAAGGTCGTGCAGGGCATCGGCAAGATCCAGAACAGCGACATCGTCAAAGGCTACGAGGTCGATAAGGACACCTACGTCACACTCGATCCGGAAGAGATCGACGCGGTGAAGCTCGAGAGCAAAAAGACGATCGACCTCGTGCAGTTCGTCGACGCGAAGGACATCGACTACCGCTACTTCGAACGGCCCTACTTCGTCGCGCCGACGGACGAGCTTTCGGGCGAGGGCTACGTCGTGATCCGCGACGCGCTGCGCAAAACCGGAAAGGTGGGGCTCGCGCAGATCACGATCGCGGGCCGCGAATGGCTCGTCGCCATCGCGCCGCTCGAAGACGGGCTCGTGATGGAAATGCTGCGCTACTCGGAAGAGCTGCGGGAGCCCGCAGATTTCTTCGACGAGGTGCCCAACATCAAGCCTGACAAGGAGATGGTGGATCTCGCGATGCAGCTCATCGAGAAGAAATCCTCCGCCTTCAAGCCCGAGAAGTTCGAAGACCACTACCAGACGGCGCTCAAGGCTCTGGTGCAGGACAAGCTCAAGGGGCGGAAGATCGTCGCGCACGATCAGGAGCGGCCCAAGGGCGGCAACATCGTCGATCTCATGGAAGCGCTCAAGAAGAGCGTTGGCGCATCGACGGAGAAGAAGTCCGGCAGCACGAAATCCGCAACGAAACCCAAGCCGACGCGAAGCGCAAAAAAACGCGCTTGAGCTGCGGGGCGTGCGAAACCTCACGGTGGGTTGCGGATTGACCAGAGATGGCGACACCCAAGAAAAAGCTCTCCGCCTACCACGCCAAGCGCGACTTCACGAAAACCGAAGAGCCGAGCGGGCGCGACGCCGTGAAGGCGGCCGAGTATCCGCGCTTTGTGATCCAGAAACACGATGCCACGCGGCTCCATTATGATCTGCGTCTCGAAATGGATGGCGTGTTCAAGTCGTGGGCGGTGACGCGCGGGCCTTCGCTCGATCCGAAAGAAAAGCGGCTCGCCGTGGAAGTGGAGGACCACCCGCTCGATTACGGTGATTTCGAAGGGACTATTCCGAAGGGCGAGTATGGCGGCGGCACGGTCATGATCTGGGACCGCGGCTTCTGGCTGCCGGAAGGCGACAAGCCGGCCGACAAAGCGCTCAAGGACGGAGACCTCAAGATCCTGTTTGCCGGCTCCAAGCTCAAGGGGAGCTGGGTGCTCGTGCGCATGAAGACGGACAGGACCGGCGGCAAGCGAACCAACTGGCTGCTCATCAAGCATCGCGACGAGTTTTCGAAGGACGGCGACGGCGAAGGCATTCTGAAGAAGGATCGGTCCGCCGCGTCCGGCCGGACCATGCGCATGATCGCCTCCGGTAAAGGCGACAGCCCGCAGCCGTTCATGCTCGGCGGCCGCGCAGCTTTCAAGCCCGATGCCGTCTGGCACTCGAAGAAGGACGACCCGAACGCGATCCTCGGGGTGACGCTGTCGAACCCGGACAAAGAGCTTTGGCCGAAAACAAAAGCCGAGCCGGCCGTCACCAAACTCGATCTCGCGCAGTATCTCGAAGCGGTTGCGGATTGGATGCTGCCGCATATCGCGGGGCGACCCTGCTCGGTGATCCGGGCGCCGGACGGCATCGATAGCGAGACGTTCTTTCAGCGCCATGCCATGCGCGGCCAATCCGACACCCTCACGCTGGTTCGCGTTGCTGGAGATCGCGAACCCTACATCCAGATCGATAGCGCCGAAGCGCTCGTCGCGATGGCGCAGATTGCGGCGCTCGAGTTTCATCCTTGGAACTGCGCGCCGGGTGATCCCGTAACGCCGGGACGACTGGTGTTCGATCTCGATCCTGGCCCGGACGTGAGCTTCCACGGCGTGGTGGAGGCCGCGAATGAGCTGCGCGGGCGTCTCGAGAAAATCGGGCTTCTCCCGTTCTGCAAAACGACCGGCGGCAAGGGGCTTCACGTCGTGGTGCCGCTCAAGAGCGACGCCAAAAGCAAAATGACCTGGGATGACGCCAAGACTTTCGCGCACGCCGTCTGCGAAGCGATGGCGCAAGACAGCCCCGACCGCTACCTGACCGTGATGGCGAAGAAGCTCCGGCCCGGAAAGATCTTTCTCGACTATCTACGCAACGATCGCATGGCGACGGCCGTTGCGCCGCTTTCTCCGCGCGCGCGTCCCGGCGCGCCCGTCTCGATGCCCGTTACGTGGGCACAGGTGCGCAAAGGCCTCGATCCTATGCGCTTCACCCTGCGCACCGTACCCTCTCTGCTGGGCAAGACGAAAGCCTGGGCCGACTATGACCGCGGGGCTCGACCGCTCAAGGCGGCCATCCGAAAGCTCGTGGATGGCCACTCATGAGCCGGTACTTCAGCGCCCGCGCCAGAGCCAGATCGTCAACACCGCTCCGAGGATGGCCATGACGTATAGCAGGATCGACGGGAGCAACCCCAAAATGACGCCGATGTGGAAGCCCATGAAGGAGCCGGCGATGCCGACGAGGCTGTAAGTGACATCGCCCGCGCCCGTTGCGTCCGCGACCTGGCGACCGAGCCAGCTTCTGCCTCTGCGGTTGAACAAGAGCCCAACGATGACTCCGATGCCGACAAGAATGATGAACGTCAGAATGGCCGTGGTGACGATGGGCATAATGTTTCCCCTGAGCCTGAGACCACGCGGAATCGCGCTGACAGGCAATGCGGATCGGTTGGCGTGAGTTCCGTGGAGAAACAAAAGCGCGGCGCGAGGGCGTTGGCGAAGCGGACGCCAGACCGGCTTCCGGAATTCATTCCGCCGTGCCTCGCAAAGCTCTCGGACATGCCGCCTGCAGGTGACGAGTGGGTGCACGAGATCAAGTATGACGGGTATCGGCTTGAAGCGCGCATCGACAACGGCAGCGTGAAGCTATTGACGAGGACGGGCCTCGACTGGACAGCGCGCTTTCCCTCCATCGCCAAAGCACTCAAGACACTCAAAGTGACGAGCGCGCTGCTCGACGGCGAGGCTGTCGTGGAGGATGACCGCGGCGTGACGAGCTTCGTCAAGCTCGTGCAGTCCCTCGAAGAGGGCCGCTCCGACGACATGGTATATGTTGCGTTCGACATCCTGCACCTCAACGGCGTCGATCTCACCTCCGAGATGCTCCGCGAACGCAAAGCGCTGCTGGAAGTGCTCTTCAGCGGCACACGCTCCAAGCGCCTTCGCTACGGCCAGCATCTCGACGGCAACGGCGCGGCCGTGCTCCGGGAGGCATGCACACTCGGCTTGGAAGGCGTTGTATCCAAGCGTCTCGACCGGCCGTACCGGTCCGGCCGCAACGGCGAATGGCTGAAATCCAAGTGCATCCAGACCGACGAGTTCGTGATCGGCGGATATCTCGTTTCTTCGGTGGACCCCAAGGCCGTCGGCGCGCTGGCGCTCGGCACTTTCGAGCGCGGCAAGCTCGTCTATGCGGGGCGGGTCGGAACAGGTTTCACGAACTCTACGGCACGCGCGCTGTGGAAGACGCTTCAGCCTTTGAAGCAAAGCGCTTCACCGTTTGCGCAGCCGTTGACGGGGGTACAGCGACGCGGAGTCGTTTGGGTCAATCCGAAACTTGTCGCGCAGATCCACTATGCGACGCGCACGGGCGATGGGCTGTTGCGGCACGCGGCTTTCAAAGGCCTGCGCGAGGACAAGCCCGCCAAGAGCGTCCACCGCCCCTGATCGCGAGCGCGATCAGTGTGGTTCCATCGCGGAACCGCAGCGTTTGCCGCAACCCCTTGTGATCGGCGTCTCACCCCCCATCTGGCTGACTTACGCAAGGCCTCCTGCGCTTTCGCAACGTTGGCCGGAAAGGAGTTGAGCCCATGAGAAAGATCCTCGAAGTTTCCGGCGCTGCGCCCGCCCATTGGGTCGGCGACGGCTTCCCCGTTCGCTCCATGCTGTCGCCGGAGAACGGCCTGTCGCCGTTCCTGATGCTCGACTATGCAGGCCCTGCTCGGTTCACGCCGGCAGAGAAGCCGCGCGGCGTCGAACAGCATCCGCATCGCGGATTCGAGACAGTCACCATCGTCTATCAGGGTGAACTCGAGCATCGCGATTCCACCGGCAACGGCGGCAAAATCGGTCCTGGAGACGTGCAATGGATGACGGCTGCGTCCGGCATCCTGCATGAGGAGTTCCATTCGAAGGCGTTTACGCGGAACGGCGGCACGCTCGAGATGGTGCAGCTCTGGGTCAACCTTCCGGCGAAGAACAAGAAGGCGGCGCCCGGCTATCAGACGATCCTCAACGGTGACATTCCGTCCGTCGAACTGGCGGACGGCGCCGGACGGGTTCGGGTGATCGCAGGCGAGTACGAGGGCCAGAAGGGACCGGCAAACACGTTCACGCCGATCGACATCTGGGATCTCAAGCTCAACCGCGACAAGACGGTGACGCTCAATCTCCCGAAAGGGCGGACGGTCGCTCTTGCGGTTCTCGGCGGCACGGTTCTCGTCAACGGCGAGGAGATTGCGCGCACTGCGCAACTCGTCTCGTTCGATGACGCCGGCGGAGAGATCACGCTCGAGGCCAACAACGACGTGACGGTGTTGGTGCTTTCGGGTGAGCCGATCAACGAGCCGGTGGTGGCGCACGGGCCGTTCGTGATGAACACGATCGGCGAGATCAAGCAGGCCATGCTCGACTACCAGCAGGGCCGCTTCGGCGCCATGGAAGAGGCGGTGCAGTAAGCGTCGCCGGTAATGCAACTGACGGCGGCCCAGTTTCGACTGCGGCCGCCGTTCTTTATCAAAGAGAGGCTTGATCCAACACTGCTGTCGGACGGGCCCCTCGCTCTTTTGACCCGGGAGTCACAGGCCGTTTGTGGGAGCAGGCGAAGTCTCGCCTGCTCCCTTCATACTCTTACTCTGCGGCGCCGCGCAGATCGCCCATCTGACGCTCGAAGAGGTGCCGGTAGCGACCACCCGCTCGACGCATGAGATCGGAATGCGGCCCGTCCTCAACGATGCGCCCCTGATCGAACACGAGGATGCGATCCAGAGCCCGCACCGTTGACAGCCGGTGCGCGATGACGAGGGCCGTCCGCCCCTTCAAGAGCCGCTCGATAGCAGCCTGAATGAGCTGCTCCGATTCCGAATCCAGGCTCGACGTGGCCTCATCGAGGATCAGGATCGGAGCATCGACCAGGAAGGCACGCGCCAGCGCGATGCGCTGACGCTCACCACCCGAGAGCTTCACACCGCGCTCACCGACGAGCGTGTTGTAGCCCTTCGGCAAGCGCGTGATGAAATCGTGCGCGTTGGCGAGATGTGCCGCGCGCTCGATCTCCTCCTGTGTCGATCCCGGCCGCCCGTAGCCGATGTTCTCGGCCAGCGTGCGGGGAAACAGGATCGGCTCCTGCGGGACGATCGCGATCTGCGATCGCAGCGATTGCTGCGTCACCGCCGCCACATCCTGCCCATCGATCATGACGCGACCACTCGTGACATCGTAGAGACGCTGGATGAGTTTGACGAACGTCGTCTTGCCCGATCCCGAATGCCCCACGAGGCCGACGCGCTCGCCTGCTTTGATCGTGACGGCGAGGTCGCGATAGAGCGGTGTTTCGTGCGCGCCGTAATGGAAACCCACGTTTTCGAACCGCACCTCGCCCTTCGTGATCCGGATGGGCACGGCGTCCTCGCGATCCACGACACCGACCGGCGTTGCGTGCAGCTCGACGAGCTCGTCCATCTCGTTCACCGAACGCTGCAGATTGTGGATGTACTGTCCCACATCCCGCAGATATCCGTGCACGACGAAGTACGTCGTGAGCATGTACGTCACATCGCCCGGAGTTGCCTGACCCGATGCCCATAGCCAGATGCCCGCGCCGATCAGCGTCGTGCGCACGACCAGCAACAGAACGTTCTGACCTGTCCCGGAGATCGTGTGACGATACCAGGTGCGCGCGGTGCGCTTCTTCCATCGGCTGACGGTGTTTGCGAGCCGAGCGTCCTCCCGGTCCTCGGCGCCGTAAGCCTTCACGACCGCGTTGCAACCCAGCGCATCCGCCAGCACACCGCCAATGCGCGTGTCCCACGCGTTCGAAAGCCGCGCCGCCGGCGCAATGTAATGCACCGACAGCGAGACGATCGTCGCGACATAGGCAAGCGCGCCGACGCCGATGATCAAGCCCATCAGCGGCCAGTGGACGGCAAGCAGAACCGTGGTCGCCAGCAGCACGAACGCCGACGGCAGCAACGCCAACAGCAGCGTGTCGTTCAACATATCAACGGCCCACATGCCGCGCGTGACCTTGCGCACCACCGAACCCGCGAAGCTGTTGGCGTGCCAGTCCGTCGAGAAGCGCTGCACGCGGGCAAACGTCTCCTGCGCGATGTCCTGCATCATGCCGAGTGAGAGCGGCAAAACACCCATCCATCCGATGTGGCGCAGTGCGACCATTGCCACACCGAGCGCGATCATGATGCCGAAGGCACCCAGCGCGCGTGACAGGGCGACGTCCCGTGTCACGCCGTCGAGCAGCAATGCATCGACGAGGCGGCCGGAAAAGTACGGGATGAACACGTCCGCCAGCGTGGCGAGCAGCATCGCGCCGGCAATGCGCGCGACCAGCAGCTTGCGGCGGCTCCAGTGGCCAGAAATGTAAGCGAGCACGTCAGCCATGGCGGCGCGCCCGCGTGTGCGGTTTTCCGTCGTCATTTCATTTTCGGCGCGCGTGCGCCGACTCCAAGGGATGCGGGACAAGCAGACGCAGCGGTGCTGCGATCTACGGTCCAATTTCTAGGTTTGGAAAATGAGCCCCGAGGGCCGGGAGGAGCGCGTTCCGCGTTCCTGCTTTTCGCGCCATCTGGCGCGGGACTGCCGACTTAAGAGTGCCGAGCGGTCCAAACCGGGCAAAGAAGCAAGCGTGTGACGTTCATGCAGTCCTCCCCGGTTGAGTTATCGATGCGCGGGCTATAGCAGGTGCTCATGATTTGAGCAAGCCGGCCCGCCGACGCGCCGATTTCTTGCAAAGCTGTCTGGCGATTTGATGGCGACGCCGCGCGTGTCGGCGTTGCCAAGTATCCTGGATTGGCGGCGTCGTGCCGCGACTAGACGATGCTGCGGACAAGGCCGCCCTCGGCGCGGATCGATGCACCGTTGATGGCGGATGCGCGATCCGAGCAGACAAACGCCACCGTGTCACCGATCTCCTTCGGATCGATGAGGCGACCAATCAACGAACTTGGGCGGTTGTCGGCGATGAACCTGCGCTCGGCATCGATGCCCTTCAGATCTGGATAGATGCTGCCGATGAATTCCTCGACGCCGGGCGTGCGTGTCGGACCGGGGAGCACGGAATTGACCGTGACGTTCGTGTTCTTGGTCAATTCGGCGAGCGAACGCGCGATCGAGAGCTGCATTGTTTTCGTGGCGCTGTAATGCGCCATCTCGGGTGCGGGCGTGACGCCGGACTCACTCGAGATGAAGACGACGCGTCCATGGCCGCGGTCGATCATGCCCTTGAGGTAATGGCGCGACAGGCGCACGCCGCTCATGATGTTGATGTCGAAGAGGCGCTGCCAGGCCTCATCTGTCTCATCGAAGTAGCCAACCGCTTCGTAGATGCCGAGGTTGTTCACGAGGATGTCGGCAGACGGAACCGCCTTGATGATGGCGGCGCATCCGTCCGCCGTGCCAGCGTCCGCGGCCAGAGGAACCAGATCGGCCGAGGAAAGCCCCGTGCGGATGTCGGCGATAGCCTTGTCGACGCTGGCCTGCGTTCGGCCGTTGATGACAACCCGGGCGCCCTCTGCGGCCAGGGAGCGCGCGATTTCAAGGCCGATGCCACCCGAGGATGCGGTGACGAGCGCAGTCTTGTTGGTGAGATCCAGGTTCATCCGTAGGGCTCCTCAAGCGGGCGGGGGTGGTTCCTGTTCGCTACGTGTACCAGGCGGCGCCGGATCTCAAGATGCCGAGGTTGGAACAGGCCGAACAACACATGAAGCCGGCTGCGGTATTCGCTATGGTTCCCGAAAACCAGGACGTCCCGTATTTCCGTTGCCAGGGCCAGCCCGATGCCCGCTGACATTCTCATCGCACTTCTTGGATTTGCTGTTGCGTCTTCCATAACGCCCGGACCCAACAATCTTCTTGTTCTGACGTTCGGGCTCAACCATGGCGTGGCGCGGACCATGCCGCTCGTCCTCGGCATCAGCGCCGGCTTTGCCTTCATGCTGCTTGCCGTCGGGATCGGGCTCGGCGCAGCCATCCGCGCGAACGCGAACCTCCACTTCGCAACGAAGGTGTTCGGCCTCGCTTATATGCTCTGGCTCGCGTGGAAGGTGGCAACGAGTGCGCCTACACTCAAGATTTCCAACGGCGAGCGCGCCGCGAAGCCGTTGTCGGCATTTACGGGCGCGATGTTTCAGTGGGTCAACCCGAAGGCGTGGGCGGTCGCGCTCTCGGCGACCGGAGCCTACACCGCGGCCGATGCGCCATATGTCAGCCTCGCCTGGATCGCATCAATATTTCTCGTGGTGGCGATTTCGTCGCTCAGCGTGTGGGCCGCGTTCGGCAGCTTTATGCAAGGCTTGGTCGACAGCCCTCGAAAGCTGCGCTTCTTCAACGTCGCGATGGCGGTGTTGCTTGTCGCGAGCGCTTTGCCGGTCGCATTCGAGATTGCGACAGACCTTTCCGGTCTGAAACAGGACTAGTTAGTCCGCCATCAGATGCTTCATCCAGAGGTTGCATGTCATTTTCCGGTGCTCCTGACGCGTGGTCGCAAAGAGCAACTTCAAGCCGACACTGCTGTCGTCGTGGGATGTTGGACGTCCGACATTCGTCATAAGTGCTTTCGAGGCAACGATCATGCTGGAAACAGCGATCCCCCCACGTGCGCCAATCTGGAATTCGCCACAATTTTCATTGTATCTGTTGAAGATAGTGCGAACCGCCTATCAACTGAACAGTGCGCAATTAGTTGAGCGAGGTCGCTTCCGACGGCTTCAAGAATCGGTTAGGCTACCAGCCTTAGCTATAAAGCTCTGCTCATTCGAGTATGTGGGCAGCTCATTTATACAATTCAAAAACGTTCGTTCGCGCTACCTCCGGATTGTCGAGCACCTTACTGCGCTACTTGCACTCACACTTTTTTCTCGTCCGAGTTGTGGTCAACTTTATCACATATCGCCGCAAGTGAGTTGGAGGTAGATTGCCTTCTTCGCTTTTCGCAGCTCTGCAAAGTGTCTTTCCCATGATCTCACTCGGAGACCTGACAGGAACCCAACGCACTTTGCTGGTGGCTGGCGTGACTGCAGTCGCAACTGCGCTTTTGATGCTGCTTGGCGCATCTGATTTCGACCTCACTCCGCTTCGCACGGTCCAGGAAATGAGCCACGACGGCTCCGGCGCCGTCGTCGCCACGAGATACAATCCTTTCGCAATCCTTGGGATCGCTGCGATCGGATTGACCGTGCTGGCCGCGCTCGGATGTGTCGCGCTTGGCTTCGTTTACGCTCTCTCGAACATTTTCGGTGGCGCATTCGGGGGCAGCAGCCGCGCGGTGAAGGACGCCAGCATAAAGCTCGAACAGGAGCTGGGCAAAGTTCTCAGGCATATTCGGGCTCATATCGCCACCAACGACGCCTATGCGAAATCGCTTGCCAGCGCCCAGAGCCGGCTTGCAGCTTTACCCGAAGCCGAGCAGGTGCGGGTGATCGTGAGCCTGCTCGTGGCCGAAAACGAGCGCATGCGCAACGACAGCTCGGAGCTCAAGACCAAGCTGCTCGAGTCTCAGGATCAGATTCAGTCACTTCGCTCCAGCCTGATTGAGGCAGAGGAAGTCGTTCTCAAAGATCCCCTCACGGGAACCGGAAATCGGCGCCAGTTCGACGTCACGATGGAACGCGCCGTTGCGGAGTGCGAGCAGAACGACACGCATATGACACTGATCATGTGCGACATCGATCACTTCAAGCGCGTGAACGACGCGTTCGGCCATCAAGTCGGCGACGAGCTCATCAAGATGTTCGCGCGCGTGATCGAAGGCAGCGTGCGGGAAGCCGATACCGTCATCCGGTACGGAGGCGAGGAATTTGCCATCATCCTGCCTGGCACGGAGCGGAGCGCAGCGCGATCGATCGCCGAGCGCATTCGCCGGCAATTCGAAAGCAAGCGGCTGACCATACGTGAGACCAATCAAAAAATTGGACAGCTGACGGCATCGTTCGGCGTGGCCCAGTATCACGTGGGAGACGATGTCTCGACACTCGTGCAGCGCGCGGATACGAAACTTTATGAAGCGAAATCGGCGGGTCGCAATTGCGTGTCCGTGCACGGCATCGACTAGCGGTAGACCTCGCCCGTTACGACGCCCCGCGCGTCACGGCAGCATAGGCTTCGATGGGCAAGGGTTTGCCGATCAAATAGCCTTGAACTTCGTTACAACCCTGCTGCTGCAGCTTGGCGAGCTGTTCCTTTGTCTCCACGCCTTCCGCAACGATCGGCCGCCCGAGAGCGCGCCCTAGCCCCATGATGGTGTCGACGATCGCTGCGGCATCCTTGTTGCTCACCATGTCTTCGATGAAGCTGCGGTCGATTTTGATGCGGTCGAACGGGAAAGAGCGCAACGTGCTCAGAGACGAGTAGCCTGTACCGAAATCGTCCATCGCGACGCTTACGCCCATCCCCTTGAGTTTTTTCAGCGTTTGGAGGGCCGTTTCGGGATCGTAGATGAAGAGACTTTCCGTGACCTCGATCTCCAGCCGCGAAGGGCTGACGCCGGATCCCATCAACGCATTCTCCACCAAGTGGGCGAAGTCGGCGTTGACGATCTGTGCGGGAGAGACGTTCACGGCGATGCGCAAATCTGCCGGCCATTTGGCGGCTTGCTCTAGTGCCTGGAACAGCACGAACGCGCCGATATCGCCAATGGCGCCGCAGGCCTCGGCCGCAGGAATGAACTTCGCGGGCGACACATATCCGTGGATCGGATGGTTCCACCGTAGGAGCGCTTCGAAACCTTTGACCGTGCAGGTCGCCGCTTCGGCCTGCGGCTGGAAGACGAGCGAGAGCTGCCCGGCCACACCCGCAACAGAGATATCGCGCTCGAAAGCGCGGCGGGCCCGCGTTTCGGCATCGAGCTTCGCCGTATAGAACGCGTGGCCCGACTTCTTTGTAGATTTAACTTGTGCAACTGCGGCGTCTGCTTTTCCGAGCAGGGTGTCGAGATCCGCGCCATCGGCCGGGAACCTGGAAATGCCGACAGATGTTGCGATCTTCACGATCGAGTCCGATCCCAAGTGGAACGGCCTTCTCATTGCCTTTTCGAGAGTCGATGCGAAGTCCGCCCGTTCCGTGTCACTGGTTTCGGTCGGACTCACGATCATAAATTCGTCCGCGCCTAGCCGTGCCACGAGATCGGCACCGGAACACGTCTCGCGGATGCGGGCGGCTACGCCTCGCAAGAGTTCGTCACTGGCCTGATGGCCGCGCGTGGCGTTGATGACGCGGAAACCGTTGATGTCGATGCAATAGAGCGTGACCTCCCTATCCGCCGCCTCCGCACGTTCGAGAATTTTCGGGAACTCTTCTACGAGCAGCGCTCTATTCGCGAGACCGGTCAATGCATCCCGGTAGGCGAGCCGGCGTATGCGGCCTTGGGTGGCCCAGTGCTCGATGGCGATGGCGCAGAGATGCGCGCAGCGCTCGACGATCTGCCTCTCGATCTCCGTCGCGCGACGCGCACGGCGGAAATAGAAGGCGAACGTTCCTACGACACGCTTGTCATGTGATTTGATGGGGCTCGACCAGCAGGCCCTGATGCCGAGCGGCAAGGCGACGTCTCGATACTCCGCCCAGCGCGGATCGGTCCTGATGTCCGTGACCTCGACGGCTTCTCCGTAATACGCAGCGGCCCCGCAAGAGCCGACCATCGGGCCGATGGCAAGACCATCGATCGCTGCCGAATAGAAATCCGGCAGGGACGGTGCCGCGAGCGACCGCAAACGTTTTGACGAATCCACGCGCAGGACCGAGCAGATCGCGTTCTGAGCGATTTCCTCGGCGCGCGCGCAAAGATGATGCATGATATCCGGTAACGGTTCGCCGGAGGCGACCATTACAAGGATTTCGTGCTGGATCTCTTTGAGCTTGCTTTCGAGAGCTCGTTTGACTGGTTTCTTCGTACTCAACGACAGCTCCCCCACTCGCGACGCCGCATCGAGGGTTGAAGGGTGCATGCTACTCGCCGCCAAATTCCGACACGCAGTCAGATTCTGTCGCCGCGAGCATATTTATTTCATAGCAAGTATTGTCGAAGAGATAATCCTTTAGCGCAAACCGTAAGCAGATCGTCTCTATTTTGACGACTTGCCAATACTTCCGAAGCGTATCGTTCCCGCACTGCGCGCTCGTTAACGCTTCATTCATCTCGAAAATGAGAGAGGGCTTATTGTGACGAGGTCCTTCCGGCCACGTCGTCCGCCGTGTTGCGTAGAGGAACAAGCACATGACGCGTCTTTTGCGACTGGCGCCATCGAACCCGGCGAGCGGGCTCTGGGCTATCCTTCGGCCGTTGATCGGCCCTCGCCGGGCATCAGACACACAAGCGCCAGGACGCGATCAGGTCACGCGGGATCATCACGAGCCGGCGTCTCTCAATCTCGACCGGCTCGAGCTCTAGCGCTCCGCCGCATGCCTCAGGCGATTTCGGGCTCGGACTTTAGCCCAAGCCCGCACGATGACTGCTTCAGAGACAGCCGAGCCCTGGATAGCCGCAGACGTACAAATCCATCATCTTGTTGACGCAACAGGCTTGATCCTTGCGGCACTGCCACGTCTTGGTTTTGCCGGAGGACGTCTTGGCCTTGCACGTTTTCGTGCTCGCCTTGGCGAACGCAGCGGACTGCTCGGGTCCACTCAGGGCATTGAATGCCAGCGTGCCGGTCACGGCCAACGCAGCCGCAAGAGCTAAGGAAAGAAGTGCGCGTTTCATGATCTCACTCCCCATTAGTTGCTAGCGCAGGCCCAGAATGCCCCCAAACCGGCGCGGTGGCCAGCGGATGGAGGCCAACGCCCTCGCCGCCGGCGGAAAGCGGACTTTTACGCAACAAGGGCCACCTCGCCTTCGCGGGATGGCCCTTGCTCAATTTGCTTCGTTGTAGCCCGAGGGCAGAACGCTTAGTTGCGGCCCTTGTCGACCAGCTTGTTCTTGGCGATCCAAGGCATCATGGCGCGCAGGGTGGCGCCGACTTCCTCGATCTGGTGCGCATCGTTCATGCGGCGGATGCCTTTGAAGCGTGCTGCGCCGGCCTTGTACTCCTGCATCCAGTCGGACGTGAACTTGCCCGTCTGAATGTCGGCCAGGACGCGCTTCATCTCGGCCTTCGTTTCCGGCGTAATGATGCGCGGGCCGGTGACATACTCGCCCCACTCGGCGGT
>JAATOF010003519.1:0-12421 GCA_013170925.1 Podosphaera leucotricha | reverse complement strand
TGCAGAATCTGTTGAGCTAGATATCACAGAGGCTCAGGCCATAACGGGAAGTGCTGATGACTGCGAAAGTGGAAATCTGGAATCGGATACTGGGGCGTACAGATCTTTTTCTTATGTAGAATCACAATAATTATTAAACAACCTATATGTAGTTTAACATATATAACTTCACAAGTTTTCCTGGAGAGCATAGTTGGGGCCTTTGGAAGATTAGTTAGGGATGAGTAAGCTGTCTAATTTATGGTAGCGCTTTCTGTTGTTTGATCTCTCGAAAGTGAAAATTTTCGTGACGAATGACAGGGGATGGCTGATGAAGAAATGCACATCACCTACTATATCTGGTTAGCTAATTTAGAATAACGTTTATGCATCTCATTTTTGGTTATGTCTTGATTTTGGGGACACCACGGTAAGTCTTAGCCGAGGGTGCCCACATTTTATGAATATTTTCCAGATACATGTACATCACCCGTTAGGGACCCACTCTGCGCGTATTTCTACAGATATCGTAGTATGTACCCGCGTGACTAAGAAACGATCGTTGAGCAAGGTACTCGGATTTCAAACGTCACAAATTCTTTTACGGCCATTTAAATTTTAGTCTTAACGGTTAATTTTGGGGCTTACATAAACCATTTCCTTTAGATGTTTGAAATCAATTGGATAATATTTGAGATTGCTGAATTTGTTGGAGTGCAGACTTGTGCGTGAATAAAGAGATTCACTATGGCCCGTGCTAGGATCTATTGTCTCTGACTTGAGAGGAAAAATATTTTCTCCAAGAGCACGTGCTCTACCCATCAACCTAACCCGGATGGGGCTTTAGTCGCTTCTTTGACGTTTGATTGGTGCAGAAGTATGAGAGGATCCACTCTAGATCGAGTCTTAGTCTCAGGATTGGTGTGCACATGAACGTGTGTGCAAGCAGAGAGTCGTGTCGCATAAATGAGCGGTGATTTATTCTGAGATATTGAAAAAGCAAAAACAATAGTAGATCGGCATCTAAGATAACTCGAATAGTAAAATTATAAAAAATGCACACACTTTTTGTACCGTAGTGAGACCTGTAACCCTAGCCAGTCGATGTCTAGCTAGACACTAGACCCAACACGAGGTGCGTATCCCCATCTGTATCTCCTTAATACCCCATAATCCAAACATCCTCCATATACCGACACCGCCAGCGGTGCTCTTTCCTCGGAAGACAGTATAATGTCAGAATATGTGCAAACTGTGAGAATTCATCGTTGCAAAAGGAGCCAACTTAGTCCTATCCATCACCGCCATAACAATAACAGGAGCTGGGTACGCCCCGTAAACTCACTTGGGTAACTTCTCCTTCAACAAATGATGCGTGTTTCTATTGGCCCGGAAGATAAACTCCAGGTTCGTAGAGGATATCATGTACAGATAGAAACGCCGTCTTCGTCTCCCGAATCGACTTAATATTTGTTGTCGATTTGTGGTTTATTAGCGCCACAACTCTACGATCGTTGACTAACACACACCTTCGTTAGCATCACGTTATTCGCCCCCCTCGAGGGCATGCAGTTTAGAATTTGAGAGTATTTTGAAAATTCACAGTAAAAATAATGAACTGAATTAATTTCGCGATACCTACATGTACGTCTAAGTGCTTAACTCAATTATACATTTAACCACTATCTCATCGCCACAAATACTCTTCAAACTCTTAAAACCTACTTCTCTCCAGGCCGTGATAGTGTCAACTTCCAGAAGGCATCTCTGCATTTGATTAATGTTCACGGTGTGCTCCGGAACCATCTTTTCATAAATTGTGACAATTATTTGTTCTCTAGATAGGGTTTCACCAAGTGTCGAGATATACAAGCCTGATAATAGCATCAGTACTTTAGTAATCAAGGTAATCTTTTTCCTCGAGACTTACCAAGAATTCCAAAAGCTTTCAAGCTGGTTTCGATTAAAATTTTTTGAAATTCTAATCTAACGATTCTGTATCTATTTACAGCAGCGGCGCCGGTCATTTTATCCAGAAGTCCAAGGTTAGCAATCAATATTTCATCGTTTTCCTTAGTTGATATCCTAGTCACAGGATATGCTGAGAGTATGTCATAGTCAAAAGCATCAATACAGGTATATATCAACACATCCTTGTTGATATCTAAAGTTCCCGAGATACGTCCGCTTTTATGAGCTCGAATCAAGTGTTGGTACTTACTATCAACTCCAGGGAATAGAGACGTGGGGAACAATTTTCTATTACGATGCGATGTTAAATTAAAGATTCCGACGATTCCAGTCATTGGTTTGATGGCATCTAGATACTGGTGAGATAATCCTTATATCATATCTTTACATACCATGATGAGCGCCTATTAAAAATAAATTTTTTTCGTGGAAGCTAACATATGGTTCCAAACTCTTCCCTACAGAACTTAGTCTGAAGATAATTGTCTTTCCTTTAAGTGTTTGTCCTGTAATCTGATGAATTATTTCAAGATCATGCTGGCCTGGCACGTCTGTAATGCAGATTGGCCCCCCACTCACACACCGAGCTGCAGCATGTAGACCTGAGAACTTATGTTTTGACTGAAACATGTCCCAATCAGGTATTATGTTGAGATGCTGAGTAAAAAGTGCATTTTGAGCATTACAAAAGATATGCCATGAATGAGATGCTTCAATTCCCGGGAAAAAGTCATCAGAATTGCGGGCCAGGACCTTAGGAATGTTTCTTGACATTTGTGAGTGAAAAAAAGTTTGTGGAGTCTGTGACATGCATGATATTGCCCTAGAGTTGAAGTAACGACTGATTGAAACGGTCCATGCATTTAGATAAGCAGGTATTAAATCCCAGTGGGCTTTGGTAGAAGTGAAAGTTTCAAGTATAAACTGTGCGCTAGAAAGTTTTTAACCAGATATTTAAATGTGCAGGTATTTTCTTACTGACTCTGTTTTGACGGCAGTAACTCCACAAGCCGATAAGAATTGATAAAATTCGTCATAGAACTTTAGCACATCTTCCTTGCTTATAAGTGTCATCTGTTTATCGAGAGTAATTTCCTCACCGTCGTTGTTTCCTCTCACTAGATTGATAGTTTTATATTCCTTGGCTAACTTGCCATCCGGTGCGATACCACCCCAGTAGCCATGGATAGTATGCCACACAGCTATATGCTGTATGCTTGGTAGTATTTCTTGTATCAGGCTTATAGTGTGCTTAAGGCCATTCGGAAAAGCGTCTGGCGCTGCCTCAAACTCGACTAATGCGTGTTTAAAATAACTGTCGTCATAACGACTAGTAGACTGCCAATTGTCATCAATAATAAAGTTTGTCACGTTAATTTTGTTTTCAGTGAGTTTTGTAACAGCCCTTAATATTTTCTCTTCCGTGAGATTTTGACCGAGGGCATTCCAGGTGCCTGCTATCGATTACTTCATGAATAGGATATATTCCGCTCAAGAATAACTTACAATAAGAAAAGCCATCATACCATTCCTGTGATCTTTCACTTTCACTTTTTTCAACTTTGCTACATATTTGGGGTTTCGCTCGCTGTCTATCCTGATTTTGCCCAGTTGAGACAGATGAGATGGCGTGGTTCATCACAACAGCATTTGCTGCTTCAAAGTCATTGCCTAGTCCAATCAGCAGCTTAGCCACCTTACTTTCTGTATCATAATTACATACCTAAACAAAGATTAATATTAGCCCTATTTACATAATTTCCAACTTACTCGTAAATATATATCTCCATCACTGCCATTGGTAAATATGGTCATCACATGATCCACACAGCTGGTAGGGAGTAAGACTAAATGTTCACCCTTCAAGCTAAGAAACGAACAAAAAATTGCTTCTTTATCGAGCTCAAAGCCATTATTTCCTTGTCTAGGAGCTAACCATGGAGACCAAGTGCGAACAAGTGCCATCCATCTTTTTATTTATTATCAGCCGACAGCTTATAAATGAAGTAAAATCTGATATCAAATATTCTTTTTGGTAGTGTGTATCGGCACTTTTAATCCAAGGAGTTGACCTACCTAGAGATCATACTCTGACTCCAGGGTTTACCTAGCTTAATAATCTTAACTTCTGGTTCTTCTAGCTTAGCAGACTCAATTGGTATCTCAATGGACCAAAGTAAAGTACTTGGATCATAAGCAGGCCATTGTTTCCAAGATAAATCTGGACCAAGAGTATAAAAATAACTATTAAGATTATCTGAAAAGTTCTTTGCAGCTGACGAAGGCTTGGAAATGACGGTACCATCCATCATTTTTTGATGTTCTTTTACCCATAACCATGGATTTTCAGGCTTATTCCGAAACTTAACAGTGAAAGTTGTTGGAAGATTGATGGGGTTTGGTGTAAGAAATCTTAGATTCACAAGTCCTAGTTTAGCTTTAGAGGAATTAAAAGAAATAGGTTGCGGAGAGGTAGGTTGGGGTAAAACCATTGGTGTCTCAATCCATTCTTCAACTCCATTTTTAGAATGCCATAAAGACAGTTGCCATGGATCATTTACACAGCTATGGTCAATCTCGAGAATGGCCGTAAACAGGGTCGTCTCATTGCTGAACTCTGATACTAGGCCTAGAGGTGGGTAGGTCGAGATATAAGCCCTCATGATTTTTTAAACTAATTTTGGAGATGGAAAATATGATGTAGCTTCAATTTCAGTCTTTGATATAATGCCAAACAATAGAAGAGTCTAATATCGTTTGGGACTGGTTAATTGCTAAAAATGCAATTAAACTTGATGTCGTCTTGCTTGAGATGTCAAGGCTTAGATCTTAATCAACCAGTTTCTGATTGTACTTAAGTTATACTTGCCAAATCTGTTCGTATATAAGAAGCTCTGGGGAGATTGTCCCATATTAAGTTAGAGACAACGCCAGTACTTGAATTGCAGAGCCTATTCGTAAATTAGTATAAAAATAAGGCAGGTTACATTAGCTTATGATTTGTCGTCTAAATCTGTATTTATTCTACATTAAACGTTTCTTGTGTGGGTTGACGGTTCAACACCTGTACCGGACGTGGTGTGTCCCTTACGAACCTCCCTCTCTAGTCTTTTAGGGGAGTCTAATACTGAATCAAATTTGAGTCTATGACTCTATCCCCCTTCACCCTCTAAGATCCGCAACACTCGATAACTCAGTTCCCTTTACTGCGCTTTCGCTTGTAGTCGTAACCGCTAAGTACTTGTAATCTTTAACAAATCATCCACATAACTTGGAGGAGAGCTGGCTATTAATCCTAATCATTCAAAATAATTTACCATGATGCCTCAGGCAATATTTATGAAATATAGCTAGCTTTCAGACTAGCTAGGGTATATCCTTAAGAGTCCCTGAAGCGAGCTAGTATCCTGCTACTCCGCGGTTTACATTTAGCAACAAGACTTTTGTGACATCCGTTCAATGCCTTTGGTTTGTCCCCAGGCACAAATTAGGGGAATTACTTTAGATATGTACTTGAATGAAGATATATGAGATTAGTACTGACAGAGGCTGTGAAGGAGATTTAGTATATTAATCTAATGACCTAAGAAATAAATATCTGTTGATAAGTCGTCGGCTAAGCTGAACAATTTTAAGAATATTAGTAGTTGCATAACTCATCACTATTACAATTATGATTTCATATTGTTCTTGAGACAAGAATGTTTTCCAAAAAACAAAATTTTAACCTCAAAATTCGCGTCTACCGATCCCTGTCAAAATTTCAAACTGTGAGCACAAGATTTAATAACCCAATAACAATCATAGCAAAACTAATTATGGCGTCTTTAATACATCTTCACTATTACCAATTAATCTAAATGCTCGACTGAAATATCGACAGAAACAGCCAAAATGGCATCACAAGCTTCTCTCCGAACGACTTCCAAGCAAGGGATCTATCTATGCACAAGATGTGCCCTTCGTGCAGTTTCGCCTCTAAGCTCTACTTGTAAGAGATGGATTGGTATGAAATATCTCGCCAAGGTTGCCCAAGCCGAGGATCAATGGCAAGAAAAGGCATCAAGGGTCACAGCTGGCAAGCAAAAAAGTATGCTTAAAATACTTGAAGAGAGAGGACTGATACTCAAACCTACAATGTCAGTTTACGATTAAATTTCGATCCTAGCAGTAGATCTAAGCTGACTCACACAAGAGATCGAGAGAGTTTTGATCAGTTACTCACGAGCAGGCGAGTTGGAGCTTACGTTGGAGTCGATCCTACTGCTTCGTCTCTTCACATCGGGAATCTTGTACCTCTTATGGCTCTTTTTTGGATGTATTTAGAGGGTTATCATACTGTATCCTTACTCGGAGGCGCAACGGCGAAAATTGGTGATCCAACTGATCGTCTGATAACCAGAATAAGAGAAAAACCTTCAGTGAGGACAGCAAACATGACAAGTATGCATTTTCAGCTCAAAAGACTATGGGTCAACGTCGAAGCTTGTGGTAGAAAATACGGATACGAGTACACTTGGGCGCATCATCGAGAACTGACGAACAACAGCACTTGGTGGAACAAATTGACCATGCTTGAGGTTTTACAAACTCTTGGACCTGGTATGCGAATGGGCCCCCTATTAACTCGAGAAACGTTTGTTCATCTATCTTCCTCACTAGTCTTATCACACTAATCACTAATCAAGTGTTAAGCGAAAAATGAAAGATGGTGACGGAATGTCCTACGCCGAGTTCTCTTATCCCATAATGCAGGCTTGGGATTGGTGGTACATGTTCCATTCGAAAGGCATTCAATTACAAATCGGTGGCTCTGATCAATTTGGAAATATTGCATCCGGTATCGATGCAATCAAATACATTCTTATCAATCATCCCGATCCTGCCTTCCGTGAAACAGCTCAGCAAGTTGGTGAACCGGTAGGATTTACTGTGCCTCTACTTACTTCGTCAACTGGCGAAAAATTTGGTAAGACTGCACAAAACGCAATTTGGCTGGACAGCGACCAAACAAGCTCCTTCGAACTATATGGATATCTCTTACGGACATCTGATAATGATGTGGAAAAGTATCTCAAAATGTTTACCTTCATGCCACTCGAGGAAATAGAAAAAATAATGGAGAGACAAGTAAAGGAACCATCAAAGCGAGTCGCGCAACACAAGCTGGCTTCTGAAGTAGTTGAACTGGCTCACGGGTCTCACAATTCCCAAGAGGCTGAAAAACAACACAGGATGCTTTTCTCTAAAGGTCCTGGTGCTACATTGCCATCGAACCCCGACCCTAGTGCAAAGGCGGGGATTATTACAACAAATAACAGACCTCAAGTGACAATAAAACTACCTGAAAGCCTCATTTATCAAAAAATGTTTGGCCGTGTTATTTATGCTGCTAACTTTGCATCTTCCTTAGGTGAAAGTCGTCGGCTTCTCAATGGTTCTGGCATGTATATTGGAACCATGCCAGATCGCTCTATTAACTTAGACTCTGGACACGTCACATGGTCAAAGGTTGAAGATATGGAATCGTTATATCTCAAAAAGTATCTTGTTTGTGGGGACTTACTAATGCTTCGCAAAGGCAAGCATAACGTTCGGATTATCCAAGTTGTGCCTGATGAAGAATTCGTGGAAGCCAATTTGTCATATCCAGGAATGTCCAAAGATTGGGTAAAATCAGTTCAGGATTCCACTAAACTTAAGAAAGAAAACATCAAGTCCGAAAGAAAGATGAAAAAAAGCATAAGTCAAATTATAGATTTAATTGAAGAAGACAAATAAGTTTTTATAGTGTACATTTTTATTTTCAACTCCTATCATGCTAACGTGATAATTATATTTTATACTAGTGTCAATAAATCGGAAAAATCAGAGGGAGTTTCGTTGCCCAAAATTAACTAACGTTTTCTAAAGTTTCTAAACTACTCCGAACTTCTCTCTGTCTACATGTACTTGTAGTTATCTACTCGTCAACCTATGTCACCTGTCATTTCTTTTGGTCCTCAATTCTTCTTGCCCAACACACCCTCCTATCTTGGACCTTTCATCTAAGCCGTCTAGAGTTACTCTACTCCCACTATCACAGTAACCATCGACCGGGCTCGGTCTCCACCGATTCGTATCCGAGGGTCTTTATCGGTCTATTTGAGTGGGTAGCATCTGGCTACTTTTTACAAGTTCTAGTAGATCTTCCTCTTGCCTGATTGACTAAAAGTTTAAACTCGAACATTTTACAATGCGCATATCTGAATACAGGCACCACGGTGCGATTTGACGTATTTTCGATGTACAAGTATGTTTTGGACTAGGGAATGCTATGGCTCTGATCTCAACTATCTTGAAATTTGTATTTATATATCTAGCTATATCATCACACTTCATCTTAATATAATTCAAGGATTATGAAAAGTACAAGGCGAAATTATAAACCCATGAATAGTGTAATAATGAATCGTGAACCATAAATCTCATCCGATGTGTGACACTAAAATATGATGGAAAGCCAGTCATTAAGGAACAATAACTTATCGAGATCTTTTTTGGTAGTTTTCGTAATCCAACTCATATTTGTATGATAAGACAATTCATTGCTGGACCTTGAGGCTCATTAAAGCAGAAATCATACCTTGAAGATATGAGGCAGTAGTGTTCAGACTTAACAATAAAACAAGCTTCCTCACATCACCATTTTCATCTAGATCATCCAGTAGAGACAAATCCCGATGCAGGCAGCGGATCTGGGATAGTTGTGATTTGCTAAGGAATATCGAGGACCTCCCACATCGAGCCGACATGTGTTGAGCAAAGAAGAATAGGACAGGAGATAGGACTGATATGCAACATTCCGTCGGATGACGTTCCTTATCGAGCGAGGACTTTACCATCTCCTCGCACAATGAGCAAAGCTGTAGCCGTAGTACAACGTACCCGACAGTTACTCTTGCCGGGAACGAAAAAGCGATGCATTGAAGGATCAGTTCCTCGTTCCGCCACGCGACGGCAGGCAGGCAGACAGACAGTCAGTCAGGCAGGCATAGGAGCTCTTGCTATCAGAGCCCCACACATCAAGTATCGGTGAGGACCCTGATGATCGCGATGGCTGAGTGCGAGACACCGCTAACCTTCGGTCGCAAGAACCTTTCAGTCATCACCACACTACTCATCAACATGGCGCGTCTCCAAGTTAGAGATTCGTCTATCGTATCGATCGAGAATTTCGCCTGGACTTTGTTTTATGTTATGGCGATTCCAACGAATATGAATCATTATGCTAAGGGTGTCCGTGCGTCCATATTGTCGTAGATGTATTAAGCAAACATTGGCCGCTTATCTCACGAACTCATGTTGCCTTTATTTCCGTTTCGTTCGACACCCGATTCAACCCTCGTTTTTCCTCTCTGCCATCATATTCATACACATGTATACATATATATGAGTGAACACTAAATACAGTGGCAGGGCTGGAGGTTAAGGTGGAACAGAAAGTTGAGCTATAACTGTGAGGATCAAAATTTATATTGAGTACATGTAGCACTTCTGTTGCCAAAATAACCCTGCTCACTATCCCCCATCTGTAGTCCCAGCCCCTCTACATGATTAATTACTCATTTTTTGCTGATTCTTCTACCTCGATATGATCACGAAAATCTCTATTAGAAAATCTATTATTGCAACTAAGTAACTATCATGTTGTGATGACATGTACTGTTAAACAGTTGACTGTAGCAAATCTTTCATGCCCGAAGTCTTATCCAAGAACCATGACGACAAGACAGCGAACATATGTCGTATTAGAAGTATCCAACCCGATTTTTGCTCAATGAATATGTAAATATATCGTGAATTAGGTAGGTGTTTAAGTTCAATAATTTATCGTTGCAGCTTGTAATGATATGTAACGCTTGGAGGTGGTACTTCTTTTAGTTAAAAAGGTAGGCAAGAGAATAATTCCTCAACATGTAAATGACTACGATCTTGCCTTGAAGCATACTTCAATTTTTTGAGGGAATAGATTCCCAAATCAACTCATTCTCACGGCTCTGTCCCTACCGTTGCTGTGAAATAACTAGCGAAGGCGTCTCGCCACAGACATTTCAGAGAGTAGAGATGAAAAGAGACGTTGAAACTTCTCGATGACTCTGCCTGGATATCGAAGGAAATCAAACAGATTTAGTCGCGCGCTTGAGTGACATGGTAAAACCAGTAGATCTGCTAATAGCTCCTCGATCAAGTCAACGGTGAAGAGTCGCGACATCGACATGCTACTACCCGCATGAAGGCACTTCTTCCTACGCCTACTCGTCGACTGGCTGAGAATGACGTGAAGAGCTATGAAAAGTGGACCTGTGCGAGAAAGGTATATGTAAATGAAGGGCCATGGATCTTGTCGTACGACAAAGAAATAGATGGCCGAGACGCCTTCAACGCAAGTGCATGAAGTCGATAGTCGAAGATTCAAGAATATTGAAGGAAATAGTCGGCTGGGTGAGTAGTTAATATGCCCAGCGAGTCAAGATGGGAGGAGATGGGCAAGGTCAGCGCCGAGGGTAGGTGAAGAGGTTGGAATCTGCAAGTCAAGTGAAAGTAATTCATTCATAGAGAATTAGTCATCACTAAACGATAATTACTTGCACGACACAATGTCAATTTTGATGGGCATTGCGTTACAGCGTGCAAGTATTTGATGAAGTAATATTAATCTGATTGCGATCGTTCACACAATGATTACCTCAATCAGACAGCTTCAGCCTTTGATTAGACGCAAAATGAGATGGCGATGCAAACGGGTGTCTAAACGCCCGCGCCGATTTTGACTTCGGCATCAACGGCCTCGCAGATTACAATGTTTCAAACGGGAGGTTGGACACCGACCTGCCGAAGCCGGCAAAAGTCAGCGACTGACTCGCCGGCGGAGATGGCCAAATTCAAGCTCAATAATTGTGGCGTAATTAAGATTTCCGCCCAGCCCCCTCTTCATGACACTAGCCACAATTTCAATGATCAACCTGGTCAGCGCGAATGTATAAGGTCAGTTGCTGACCGACGAAAAAATGATCATGCTCATCGGCTTTTGATTGTTGCTTCACTTCTCACAGTCAACATCTCTTCACAATTTTGTTCTGTTGAGTCGTCTCTTACGCCACGTTCTCACAACCAGTCGACTTTACATACCCTGCCCCACATCTATACACGTGATAGCGTGCTAGCAGGATGTTGTTCAGCGTGATTTTCGTGTTCTGGCGGCTCCTGGAAATCATCACCCTCGTAAGTAGTAGCCTTGCGCGTGACTCCCCTCCTGCATCCCGTCTAATATGCGTGCACAGATACCCATTGTCGGTATGCTCGGCCACTTTGTGAACGTCTACGCGAATTGTAACATCCTCACGCCAAACTATATACTCTGCCTTTTCATCGTCTCGGTGCTCGCGGCCGCCTGGGCCATTGCAACGCTCTTCACGTATCATCGGTCCGCTGCAAATGCGCATTTTGTCGCCATCATTGATTTCTTCTTTATCGCCGCCTTCATAGCCAGCGTCTATGCCCTACGTGGTATTGCCAAGCAAAATTGCACGAGAGTTAAGCCGTCAGAGATGTATCGCATCTCGTTTGGCTTCGTTGGCAAAGCGACCCTCAACAAACTCAACTTCAAATCAAATAAGCAGTGCGCCCTACTCAAGGCGTCGTTTGCCTTTGGGATTATGAACGTCATCTTCTTCGCCATCACTAGTGCCTTGGCATTTATTCATGGCGTGTCGAATACCGAAGGAGTCGAGACCCAGAGGCCGTGTCGCCGATCAGGGAGCCGTCGCAGCCGCCACAGTTCACGGCGCCGTTCGGCGTATGTTTAGGGTGTGATTTGGTTAGGGTGACGGAGTAAGTCGATCAATGGGATACCAAAGAATTGATTTTGGGTTTATTGGAGTAATTGGTTGAATGTGCGATGGGTCATGAATATTTCGCGAGCTCGAGGTCGGATTAAGGCGTACATTTAAACAGTATTTAAATATGAATATATATATTTGGATCGATAACCATTGTTTCTTTATCTCAAGTGTCGATTGATATTCTACTTGTTGTAATTGAGACGGTTCATGACTTGATCTCTCTTTTGCAACGATCTATTCTGCAACAAAGTATATCTTCACCAGCACTACATAGAATGGGTGCTACTAGATTCTATGATATTCTAGCGCCTTGGAACGCTAACTAAACTTTCTATTAAACCCCTTAGAGTTTCTGTTCTATATACATCTACACTATTCTATGCACGCCTATCTCATTCTATGTAAGATATAGCTATATTGAAACATCAAATGATCAGAGGATCAAGTTTATATAGAGAGGCAGAAACTTGCCCATTAGATAGACTGAATAGACCTAATCTATATACTTTCCATCTCTTCAGGTATCTTGGGATAGATATTAGATTTGTTTATCGTTTCCGTACTCTGTCTTCCAGACGACTCTTTTC